>VDFB02320375.1:41477-288900 GCA_007258455.2 Sequoia sempervirens | reverse complement strand
TAAGTATGAGCATGAAGTGCAAATAACAAAAAGCAATATCAACACAAGAAATACCAGATTTACATGGAAAACCCAATAAGGGAAAAACCATGGTGATGATTAACTCACAATATAAGAGTAATTGCAAAACTGTTTACAAAGAGGTTCACTACCAAAGGGCTCACTGCCCAATATAGGACTCACTGTCCAAATGGGAGGCTCACTTCCTATAGATACAGAAAAATAGAAAGAAGACTGTTACATAGAGAACACTATCTCAATGCAACAGAAGATCCACCAAAACAACTTGCACACCTCCATAACCTTGATCAAAGAATCGCAGACACCATCAGCTCATTGCTTTCAAGAGTCTAACACATTGAAGTTCTCGTTGCCACAATTCACTTTCGCACAATCTCTCACATCTATCTTGCTACTCACGTGTGGTGTACAATCCTTAACATCATGTCTTGTATTTATACCATCTTCAATCTTATAAACTTTCTCCAAGGTCAGTTACACACGCTTCATTTTACAAATTCAAATTAGGTCGGCAACTGAACATTCCCGTGGTGGAAGAGAATGAGAACGGACCAAACCAACACTTAACCAAGACCCAAAACAACATCTTGGATCAATCACACACTTCCTTAATTGATACTTATCCTTCACATGACATGTAAACACCAGGTCAGCCAAACCTAATGAAAACAACAATGAACTTTGAAGTACACGCTTCCGCAACAAGAAGGTAACATGCATACCACATAACATGTTTCACCATGCACATGAACACATCTTAGATGTCTTCAGATTCATCCGCAGCTATTGCAACATCCTCCATACACAAAACACTTTCCATTAGTCCATCTGGACTATACAAACACACACAATAACTCTGAAACTAGTCTTCCGAAGCACCAAACCATGAACACCTTTGACAAAAAACAAATAACATCATTACAAGCCTTCTTCCAGATCCGCAAGACCTGAAACAAAATAGTGAAGGACTATGGAGTAGATACATTTCTCCTAGTCCACATAAAAACAACTCTGCCAAACCAGTGAACACAACTTTCACTTTTCATCAGTCCAAAAGCTACAATCTAGGATATATCACCCAAGGATGCTCTTAAACAACGCTTTAGATTTGCACAAGCATAGGATCAACACAGAAGAAATGCGGAGCACATATCGGAGCACATTCTGAACACACACACAAACACATCCGTCTTCACTATTTATTACTTTTCTCAAAAGCACTTGGTAACTCATCATATCAGCACACCTGCAACACCATAAAGATAGCTCCATGTACTCACAACATCTCAATAGTATCTCAACTATACATGCACCACCTACAATCACTTGTTTCCTTTCTCTGCAATAACCTATACTATGTTGACATCAATGACAACATTAATGACAACACCACCATAGTCATTCATACTTGCAACAATATTTAGCACATATTTAGCATCTTTTTAGTTTAATTTACTTGCATCATTAGCTTAGCTTCCATTAATGACTTCCATGGTAACTTAGATGCATACATTTAGCATATTATGAAATTAGGGTTTAATCTTTTGAAGCTTGCATTCATTTAGAGTAGATTTGTATACACCCATATCAATCAAAATAGCTTTCATCATGTTAATTTAGCATTTAAATAATGTTTTATCACACATCTTCCATCAATTTCGTCGATTCTCTTCAATATAATCGATTGAAACAAGCTCATTTATCTATGGGATTGAGAAAGGGTCACCATTCCACATCAATGCCACACCACTTCCCCAATAGGATAAGTTTTAATGGATTAGAATGGATGTTTTTGAAGATTTTGTATCTTAGTATGTTAGTTTTAATGGATTCTTAGTTTAGTTTTCATTGAATGATCTTATTGGATTGATGTTTAGTGGCTCAATTATACTTTGAACCCTCATGGATCAAGTGTAGTTGGCCTATACTACGTTCGTTGGTCACAATTTCTATCTAAGTTATGATAAGATTTCCTAGGTAGGTGCCTACTTAGGTAAGTTGCATTCACATATATGCCTTGTACTTTCCTTGTTTGGTGAAGCTGCACTACACACATGTGCATACATCTCCTTTACCTCACATTGGTTGTACATTCACACATCTTGGTAGTGTATTCCATATATATCTACCTCATATACTCTCATGAGTAATCTTTCATTTGAGTATTTGTATCTTTTGATGGAATAGAATTATTTAATTATGGACCTCTCTTGTGCTACCATTAAAGCTCCTTGATCCTTGGTGGCTACTTGCATAGCCAAATCTTACATGGTATTAGAGCTTGTGGGATTGATTTTTGTTAGCTATTTTTGGAGATTTAGGTTACAAATATTGTATTTTCTTAAAAATTCAAAAATATGTTTTTCACTTACATTGAATGATGACCTAAAGAATAGAAAAAACTTAATAAAAGTGTTAAACTTTGGGGGTTCTTATTTGTGACTTTGTATTATAAGCTGCTTTGGGAGCTTGATGGAGAAAATATGAGTTTATCATTGAATTCGGAGTGCTCAATAAAATTATCTTTCCTTTATTATCCAAATCGAACACAAAAGGTCAAACCTACAAAGATTTGAATTAAGTGTTTTTTGTTGGGCATCTACATGTCACTATTCATTTACAACATTTGGGGTAAAATTGACACTACCATTGTATCCATAAGTCCTAAGAATCTATAGATCAACTATCAAATCATCAAAATTTAAGAACTTTGTCTTTGACCATCAAGGAAATTTTTTTGCCTCCTTTGTCATTTGTATGGTCATATAGTTGCACCATCACTAGCATATTTTACAAAATATTTTATGCATTACTTGTGTAGACATTTTGTCATCTGGAACAACAAGGTAACACTATAATTATATTTTGATTAATCTAATAAAAATTGTTATTTGAGGTTCTTGTACCAAAGAGTACTGATAGGGTGTTATTGACCTTATACAGTAGCTCCATTGGAACTAGCAATAACATCAAGGTCCTACTATCAACACTACCCATAGGTCTTGTCACAACTAGTGGCTCCGCTATCGTAATCCATAGACCTCTAGTGGCACCACTCTAGCTCATTCTCTTGGACCCTTCTTCCACTTTTCCATTGGTGGCACCTTAACAAATTTTAACAATGCCACCCTAGAACCATCTCAATTCCAAGCAAGCAATTTAACACTCTAAAATAAACAATTTACATTTTTTTGTAAGAAATGTTTCATATAGAAAGCATTGTCGTAGAAAGTTAATGATGTTTTTTATTCCATCAAAATAACATAGTTTACCACCTACATTTGTTGATGTCACCATCTCCTAACCTCCTAATCAACACCCTTCATGGTTGGAGTTTCCCTTTTGCAATTGATTTTTATAAGTCATACCTTAGGTGGATGAGCTCCTTTTTCAATACATTGTTTCATCTATTTTTTTACATACTTTATAGTGTTGCAAGTATTTTCTAATTTTGATGCATAGTTTTTTTCTCACAAGTTTTCTTCCACATTTCTCATTTTGGGACCTTCCAAGGCCTCATTTGGGTTCACATGTCCTTTTTGGGTGATATTTTAAAATTGCACAATTTTTTAGCTCTACATAGTGGTGTTGTCGATTCATTCTATTTTTGCTCCTAATCTATATTTTTAATTTCAAGTCTTGATATTTTTAAAACATTGATCAAGTCCTCTTGGTGATATTTGCTAGTGGCAATTGTACTTGCACTACATATAAAGTGCCTAAATCATGTTGTGCTAGGGAAATTATTGGTTGATTGAATTTAGAGGGTTTTCTTGTGGTTGTGATGACCTTACTATTGATATGTGTTATATCTTGCATGCTTCATCATGGAGCAATCTTCAATTCCACTCCCAACACCTTACAACTATTTTGCATGGAAATTTGAAATAACGAAATTGCTAAGAGTTAAGAGGTACAAATTAGTTCATAGGCTTAATAATGAACCAAAATATGAGCATGCAAAGACTAAGTGGTTGAATAGTTGTAAAGAAGCCACTAACTATTTGTGTTTGTATGTCTTTAATGAGTTGTTTAACATTGAACCCCTTGCCACACCTATAGCTATGTGAACTACATTGTCAAACTTATTTGGGTAATTAGATGGAATCAAAGAAAACTTGTTAAAAACTAAGCCAAAAAGTCTCATCCATTTGACTTTGAAAATGTGCATCACTTAATTACCAAATTCAAGTTACCAAGAGCATACTTGAAATATTGAAAAATTGGATATATAGTTAATATTAAGTTATCTCTCTAAGTTAGAACCTAATTGTTTAGTGTTTATGTCTACCTTCTACACTACAAAGAGTGCTTTGTGGGTGAGTTTAAGATGCATAAATTTTAGGATTTGCTATGTCACTCACTAGGGAGTAAGATAAGATTATTCAAATGGGCACCTTGAAGTCTTCAAAATTATAAGCTCTACTTGCAAAAGATGGGAAGGTTTTCTAGTGAAAAAGAGAGGAAAACAAAAAAGCCTAAGAACACACTACAACAATCCACATGCACAAAATAACTTGAAAAATCTTATTCCAAAGGATCATCTAAGGAGAAGCCCAAATGTGCATATTGCTAGAAATCAAGACACGAGGAATACTAATGCTATCCAAAACATATTTTGATGAAATGAATCATCTTCTCATGAAGAAACAAATCAAATTACCTTCAACTATGTTAAGAGGCTCTTCTCCTTCTTATAACAGTCAAAGAAATAAAAGGGTAATGCACTTGTTGTAGTTGCAAATTCTAATTCAAGGATATGGATCCTTGATTATAGAGCTTTAGATCATATGGATTAAAGTATGTTTCTTCACTTGAGACTTGTTCTACACCAAATATCTTTATGAATAACAACACATATATGCATGTTTATGGGAGAGGGTTTATTGACATGAGTGGGGGATTCATTGATGATGTTCTTTGCATTCTTGCATTGTCAAATAATCTCATTTATATTTATTAGATCACACATAACATGACAAGGAAGAGTGTCGAGTTCACACCTGATTTTATGGTCATTCAAGATTTACACAATAAAGAAATTATTATAATTGGAGGAGCAGAAGATCAGTCTACATTGTCCACCTCATCTTTTGCAGCTGATGTTACTTTGACTAATGTTCACACTTAGGCATCTAGTATGGACACTTTAGAGGAGATACAATATGGCCCCTAAATCTTGTTATCCTTTCATCAACTAAGGTTCTAGAGACATATGTTGACATTTCATCTCCATCTCTTGCTTCATCAAAATCTAGTGTTGCATTGAATGGGTCTTCTTGTGATTTGTTGTAGTAGGATCATATTCATCATCTTCCAAATACAACTTCTTGGGATGTGCATATTTGGTAATCAAAGGACTTACAATGGTTAAAGAATACTTTATATGGGGTTATTTCTAGTTTCTATTAAGTTGAATATTGAGATTTTTGTGAACTTAAATGGGATGATGGCTTTATTTTTTATAAATGACTACTTTATGTCCTTTTGGATGATACTAAGGAGATTATTTTCTTTCTTAATTCTAGTCGGAATTTGAATTGGTTTGTTGATAAGCAATCCTACATGTTGAATAATATTTAGTCTTATGTTGTTGAGCCTAAAAATGTGCACTTTAGATGGCTCTTATTCCTAAATATTTTTTTTGTTAATTCTAAAGTCACATCCCATGACATATTTTCTGACATGTACTTTTTGCAATAAGTCTAAAATGGTTAAACATCTTTTTTATTCTATTTATGTTTTTTTAACTTTGGTCATCCTTTTTAGAGAATAGTGTGGGTTGGGACAACAATGAGGGTTTAATTGGTATGACATACTTTCTCAATTATGTTTAAAAAAATTCTAAGTTGCTTAATTAGTTTTAGTCAGTCTTTACTAACAAGATTTTGTGGCATATTTGGTGAGGAATGACAAGGTCTTCCAAGACAAAAATAAGGCACCTTATTGATTCACACTATGAGCTCACTCTTACAACTATTTTGATGCATGCATATATGGTACTAGAGATTCCAAATGATGTTTTTCATCTTGCTCAAGGAAGGTCTTAGATTAATCTACAAAAAAGAGGTGAAAAAAGTCTATTTTTGGCCTCTTGTTAGGAGCAACATAAACAAGGAGGAATTAGAGATCTAACGAGGGTATATTAAGAAGCATAACATCATCATTTTGTCTAGAATACACAAGTTTAACTACGTCGCCAATATTAAGTATGATCTTGTTGCTGAAGATCCAAACCTTGAAAACTTGGTTAATCCTCCTATTGGGATTTCTTAATGTGATGATTATCAATACAAGCAAAAATGTGGTTGATAGTAGTCTTACGTTATCTCTTCATCTTGTAAACTAGGATTTGTAATATGTTTTGACATTTCAGAAGCTCTTCCTACTCACGTGGATTAATCTTTATTGTTGATTATTTTTTATATTGATAAGCAAGATTGAAAAGGCTTGAACCCTTGTACATCAACAAGGCCAAAAGGTAGATGAAACATGTACCATGAGCAATGGAATAAATCAAACCACTTTGCAAGATAAAAAGAATTGAGGTACAACTACAACCAAGCTACCAAAAACAACTACAAACAAGAGATAAATCTAGGACCCCTAAAGTCTCACTTAGACAATTTTGGACCTTGCTCTAATTGGTCTCACCCAACACTCTATCATGAGTTTGGGATAAATATTTAGAAAGACCTTTGCTCCTCTTCCTAACAAAAATCCAAGATATATTATCCTCCAAGTCCTCAAAATAGGGTGGAGCAAGGGGGATTCCCCCCCTAGAGAGCCTACCAAGATGCAAAGGAGCAATAGATTGACAAGGCGAAGGCAAATGGTGACCCTCCACCACATGAGTAATTTGAAGTTGATTTGAAGCCAAAAGAATAGGATGACGTTAGAGTAGGCAGTTCTACAATGGGGTCCGAAGGAGCAAAAGGAGGAGGGCATGGCAAGGTCACACCAAAAGTTAAAGAGTCATCCTCAGGGCATGAATAGTCAAGTGTTCTTAATTGGCATTATTCCTCCAAGTAGTTGTGCCCTTGCATTGAGAGAAGGATAATTTGTAGCTAGGTGACTAATGACAAAACATCGTCTACATATGAAAGAGAGACCCTCATAGTCAAGTAGTTGAGTCCAAGGTCTATCCCCTACCATCAAAAGCACATCTTCATGAAGAGACTTGGAGATGCCAATATCCACTAGAATGCGAGAAAAAGTAGAATACCCCATGAAGGAAGTGGAATCATCAACCTTCAAGAAGCATCCAATAGATTGCCTATGGACTTGTTGCATGAAACCCCCCAAAATTGGAGGGGCAGATTAATAAGTTTAACCCACATTGGATGCACATTTAAAGGCTTTGTAAGAGGGTTAAAAGAAGTTAAACCAAGGATTTATGGAGAAAGAGTGTTCTCCCCAAGAGCACACCTTACCATCAAGCACCCAATTTGTATCCTTAAAAGAGGTGAAAGAAGCAACAAATAAACCCTTTCCATAAGGGAAGAGCTCAATCTTGTCCTCGATAATATGCCTCAAAGATTCCAAGACCCATTTGTGTTGATCAAGCAAAGAAGGATATAGATTATAGAATCTACATACCAGACCCCTATGTTGATAGAAGTTCTCATTTTCCACCACATCTTGGCCACAAATCGCCATAGGGTAGGATTTGGCACAAGGGATGGGTTGTGTTTTCTCCCTCAAGGGGTGAGCAGTATCTTCAACACAAACAACATTAGCATAAGACCTTCAACCACCAATAATAGAAGCCTTACCTACTCCAATAGTGGGCACCAAAGGAGGTGCACAACCTTTTTAATCCCCAACATCACTAGTAGTTGAGTTAGGGACCCTCAAATCCTTAAAACCTAGGTTGAAAGCAAGGCATTCACGAGCTCGTGCTAGAGTGTAGTTCAAAACACATCGTAGTAGGACATTTCACTAGACCTATGACTGTAAGGAGAGCCACCCACGATAGGGAACTAGTCATTGACAAATGAGACCATTGCAATAGGTGGGATATGAAGGTTATTAGCACAAACTATTACTATATGGTTGTTCTATGGTGACTTTCACCTTGTATTGTAACTATTATATTTAATGATAATAGAAAAAATTTCCTAGGATGAATACTTGACAAATATATTAAGTTTGTTTCATGAGTCCCTTTTTGCATATTTTGAGGACACCCTTGAGGACATTCATATATGTTGGTTATGGAGCCTAATATTGTTGGTTTTGGAGCCTATTAAATTTGGATTATTCATCATTAGGTCATAGATTTAGGAGTTTGTGATAGAGAGAAGAGGAAGTTACAACAAATGTGTTGTAGGTTGTATCCCTTCATTTTTTTTGGATAATTAAAAGGAAGGATAGGTTGTTTCTTCGTGGATGTAGCCCATATTGGGTGAACCACCTATATTTGTGTCTATGTGTTTTGTGTTAATTTTATATTTGATTTCATCATTCTTTTTTATTGTATATTTCCCTATGATCCTTTCCTAACAATACCCTCTTTGATGATAGTTCCATCACAACTATTTTCACTACATCATTGTCCTTAGATCTTGTTCTACATTTTACTCCATTAGGATTTGGATTTTCACATTCTTCAGTTAGGCCTATGACTCCTAATTTGATGGTGGCACCTCTTGGACCAACACGGTTATATTTGAGCACTTTCCAAAGACACCACACATTCTTTTTGGTCATCTTTTGGGGGGTGTTATTCCTTATAACTCTTGACTTTCTTGTATTTTGAGGCCATCATTTTGTATGTGCACACCTAACATAACCACACATTTGCTCAAACCCATCCATCTATTTTTCCTTCCCACTCATGTTATGCTTATTGAGAGGTCTTGATGCATTTTTTTCTTGCATTTAGATACTTGTTTTATTGCAGATTTGCACATAGGATATGATAAACTCACACATGTACATTTGAGTATGTCTCCTTTACCCCACATTGATTGTACATTCACATCTCTTGGTGTTATATCCTATTTATACTCACCTCATGTACTATTTTTAGTAATATCTCATTTGCATATTTACTTCCTTTGATATAATAAAATTATTCTCTCATTTTGAATTGTTTTTGTGCTTTCATTTAAGCTCCTTGATCTTCGATGGCTATGTCCATAGTCATATATTATAAGTATACCATACTTCTAGGCGATGTCCCCTCTATTAACACTTTAACTTTCACTTCTTAATCCATTGGATGCAAAGTGTAAACCTTGGGATTGAAGAAACAGGAAAAACAAATTTAAATACCATAATATTACCATTGAAATTAATTTTTAAAATATCCAAATAATGGCTAATAATTTAAAAGAGAAAAAATAGACATTAATCTACATTGTCTTAATATCCATGTCTATCCACTAGTTTCTAGGTGATAGGTGGTACTAAGATTAAACTTAGTTTCAATAGCAATTTAAAAATTAGTTAAATAGTGATTCTTGATCCAAATCAATTTCTTTGACACTTAGGCTAACTCCCTAGTACATCTACTATATCTTGGGTTGGTAGAAAATGTGTGACCTTAGTGAGTTTTTTTATCACAACCAAGATTGAATTATGACATTGCCAGGTTTTGGGTAATCCCATGATGAAATTTAGGGAAATTACATCTCGATTCCATTCCAAAGTATGAAGCAAATATAACTATCTCGTTGTATTTATGTTATACTTCTATTTTGTTGATAACCCTAACAATTAACTACAAAATCAATTACTTCTAGTGTAACCTCGAGTTTCTAAGATGGGGACAGTAGGGGACAGTGGGACACATCCCCAAGTCCCCGATTTTTCAAGCCAATTTTGCAACCAACAAAGGGGATATCAGTTATACTTGCCGTTAGTAATCAATTACTTTTATAAAGTTTCCAGAATGATTTAGCCTTGTTGGGGTGTATACAGCTGCACACTATTATGTGTTTTAGCTGAGATCTTGATCAAGGTTGATGTGGCATATTCATACCGTACAATTATTTTAATGGTGTACTTCGCAATTTTGATAAGCATTTTTTTAATTGGAGAGATCACATTAAATATTTCATTTTGGTGAGGAGAAAGATATGTGTAGAAATTTGTACTATTTTAAAAAAATTTGCCTTGCCCTCGATTTTGGTTTTGAAAACTATGAGTGCTGCTAGTGATCAATGGTTGTCCCTGCTGTGTTGGTGGTACATGGTTCGACTACATCACAATTTGTTCCAGAGTTGGAGGTACGTGCTAAGGAGATCATTTAATATGATTTTTTTAAAATTTAAGAAAGGTGAGGAGTGCGTTTAAAAGAATACAAGCATCTGAATTTCAATTGTGAAGCGAATAGTCTAGAGTGCTTTAAGAATTTCATTGGTGGCGTTTTGACTATGTACCATGTATAGAGGGTGGTGAAATTTAAAGGTTTGTACAAATATCATTTGTGGGGAGGAATAAGGGATTTTAAATTTTCCACGGTGTGGAGTTTATTTCTGTATTTTTGAGTCTGAGATTTTGTAATGGAGTGATAAGGTTAATGTTTGTCATAAATGAAGAAAAAAGTTTTGTAAGGAAGGAATCATAATGGTTTTTGTATTCACATAATTTGGCTATATTGTAATTGAGTGCAATATCAATGGAATCATACACCCTACATTTGTTGTTATTAATTATGTTCAAGTATGTATCATATTGTTGTACCCAAACCAAATTTTTTGCTTCATCAAGGCATTTTGTTTAAAAGAGTCTAAATCTTGCTAAAATGATATCAAGTACAGTTTTTGGGCAATATCAAGCATGGAGTTTTGTTAATGTTTTGTCAGTCAAAGGCAGTATCCATTGATCGGAACCTAAATCAGAGACTCAGAATGAAGCATTTCACAATGGAGGAGCATTTCACGACAACGATTATACCTTTGCATGGTCATTTTAGTGACTAAGGCGAAGTTTTCAGTGGTTAATTTTTTAAGATTTCTCAAGGAAAAGCAAAATTGCGCCCCTGTAGCCTAGGGGCGCCCTTCTTTTTGAAGGCCCAGATTTTGTGGTAAATGCTCATGAATACAGTCAATCTCTTCAGAATTACCCCAGTTATCCGATGAGCTATTCTGTGAGGCTATCCGAGACTCGTAACTCCGGTAACTGGCATCAGAAGTTGAAGATTCTAGAAGTTTCAGTTTGCAGAAGCTTGTCACTTTTTAGCTTTTGCGCCCTTGTAGCTCAAGAGCGCACCTCTTAAAGGGGTGTTGGATCTTGTTATTTTTTATTATTGATGCATCTAATCTTTTCACGACTAGTCTGCCTATCCGACGAGCTATCGAATATAGTCATCCGAGTCCTAGAGCTCCGACAATTGGCGTCAGAAGATGAGATTACGAAGAGTTCATATCACAAAGCTTCCTTAAATGGTGAAATTGCACCCCTGTAGCTTAAGGGTGCCCTTCAAGATGACCCCTGAGATGATTGAAATTGCATATGAGGTCTTCTTGACATATGTGCTATTCTAGTCTGGCTTCGCAGTGCACCAGTTAGCTCGTCAATCCGACATTCTGAGAGATCGTGGAAGAGATTCTTCCAGGCACGTAATTTAGCGGGCAGAGAAGCATAAAACATTCACTATAGCTTCTGTAGGCCAAGGTGCCTAGCCTTTAGCCCTGTCAAATGAGGTTATTGACGTTCAAAGTCTTCACAGGACTTGAGCGTAATTACATCATCTATCCAACGAGCCCAACCGTCAGCCTTCAGGATTTGGCAAACGTTCGTACGTGCAAGGTCTTTGGTGAAATACTGAAAAACGAAGACAGCTCAAAAAATGGCTAAGTTTGGTTGTCTATTCCATCTTGGGGAAGGCGCCTTTCTTTTTGAGGTCTTAGAAGTAGTTTTCTTGCTTCGTCGCCTCCAAAGATGTCTCTCGTAGGTCCTTCTAGCTACGCGTTGAAACAGATGGTGCTCGAATCAGGCCATCCTAGCTCCAGATATCAGCGGCCAAAGTAGGGCATCTTGTTGAGAGTTGTAATTTTGTTGAAATGGTGTTTGTGCCTTTTCAAGCCAGGGGCGCCCTTACTTTTGGGGTCCTTAATGCAGCTTTCAAATGTCTTGCATATATTCGATGGATGCAGAATACTCCTAGTCATGCAGTGAGCTTGGTTGCCAGTCAAACAAGGTTCACCGTTCGTTGTCAGCAACCGTTTGAAGCGTCAAATGGCAGTTTGGAGAAACAGTAAAATCTGGTATCTGAAAATCAATTTAATCAAGGGCGCCTAATTTTTTGAGGTGTTAAATGATGGATTTTGCAGTGATGGCTCCTAGCAGACATTTCTTCCTTGCTTTGCAGGCCTCGCAATGAATACACTTGCTCAGTTTCAGCATCATCTGGACATCCAGAAATCAGTATCGAAGATGGCCAGTTATAACTTTGTAGTCAACTACAAAATAGGAAGTTAATAAAAAACGTGATATCTTGAGCAAATGGACGCCTATGAGGACAAATGAGGACTTTTTGAAATCAGTGAAGTTCGCCGGTGAACCCAAAAGCTTCACATGGTTTGTCAACTGATTTAAAATAATATTTAATATTTATTTTTGCATATTTAAGCATTAAAGGGCGATTTTCTAAAATTGGCGCCTCTTTGTGCTGGGATTTCAAATTGCATAATAAATATTTTTATTATTATTTATTTCTGAACTTCGAGTCAGTGACAGTGTAACTGGAAGGGGTCCAATCAGAGGCTTTCTATTTCAGTCATGGTGTTAAATCGTGCAGTCAACAATATGGTGTGAATTCTCTTTGTTTAAGCATGGCGCCATCATTAATCATTCACACAGCTTGAGAAATTTGTATTTCTTCAGAGCAGAGGCGAGTTTTCACAGGTTGGGTGGATTCATCATCAATCTCCAAAGGCGATTTCATCAAACAATTCTTTTTGCAGGTTTTAGTTCATATTCATCAACAAATTTGAAGAACAAGGGGTGATTTTCAAAGAGGAACATATAAAAAAATGTCTTTTTCCTCCTTGATTCTCAAATTTCTTTCAAAATTCAATTCACATGTTCCTAAAGTTGGCAAATTTGACAAGTTAGATCATCTGGATCATTTCTATATAGCTTCTTCGAGTTAAAATCGTGCGCTTGATTTTTTAGGAATTTTTAACTCCAGAGCATCAGTTCTCGAGTTTCTAATTTTCTCAGCTGAAAATTCTTTGCATGGTTGAGTAGAAGTCATATTTTCGCATTTCTGACGTGTTGGGTTGTCTTAGAATCTTTTTCTGAAAAAACCCATATCTTAGATTTTTTGTCGAAAATAGCTCTTCGATAGGCTATTTTTAGCCTCAACAGGCTATTTTTAGTTTTCCATAAATCTTGTCAGAACATAGTCGAGTTCATAGTCAACAAGCGAGTTTTTCAAAATGCAGTACACTCAACTCAAATACAGGACCAAGTCAGTCCTTACTCACAACTTCATCGGGACAGTTGAGACGAATCTTCACAAGGTGCTGCCAGAAGCAGTCCTAGATCCAATCAAAATTAGAGATTCGATTATTCAAAACATTCAGCAGTCTGGGTTATTAGAGGCCACTTCCATACCTATCTTCGTTCATTGTCTTGAGTTTGTGATGTCTTGTATTAAGCATTACAACTCTGCTACTCATGAGATAGTGTCAGTAGATGGACGAGTCATTTGCAGTCTCAAGCCTTTGGACATTGAAAGGAGTTTTGGTATACCTCAGCACCCGAACAGTCTAGTTATTTCTATGGAGCAGTACGAGCATGCATTTAATGTTGATGTGGACAAGTGCTAGAGTAAAATGGCAGAAAGATGGTTAAAGCAAGCGAAGAACAGATTGCCAAACAATGTGGGTCGTGGTGAATACAAGGATGAGTACTCGATTCTAATTACACTCCTAAATCGTGTCTCAGGTCAATCACATGCAAATGTTTTCCAGCCTTGGATGTATTACATTATTGGTCGCATCATATCTGGGCAGGAGCATTATGACTGGGCATCCTTCATCAGCGATGTTATCCACAAGCAGATTACCGGTTTCCTAGTTGCTCATGAGTTTCATATGTGTTCTTATCTCGTGTACTTGATTGCTTATCAAGGTCAGTTCTGAGGATTAAACACCGTGGGCATTCTCAGTGTTCAGAAAGTTTATCACTATTATGATTAGCTTGAGTTCACTAAGGTTGAACGTCATTTCAAGTGTGTTCACGAGGCTTTTCTGACTTATATAGTGAGAAATTTGGACCAGGAGTTGCACGTTCGTATCTCGATAGTTGCTAGAGCAGCGATGGATGGTTGGGCGGACTGGTTTATTCAGTTCCCGACATACACTTATAACTGAGTATATGGATTTATAGGAAATCCAACTATGCTTCCATGTTATCCTTCGGATAAGACAGTTTTTATAGAGTTCTTGAGGCAGTTGCATGATGTTCATTGTCATTTGTGTCGCAAGCATAGACCAGCTGCCAATTTTCCTTTTCAGTTTGGAATATATTGGTGCAAGACGACAGTTGATGCCAAAGCTGTAGGACAAGAGCTCGAGAAATATCATCTCAAGTATCTTGTTGAGGCTCGTGCCTATGATCTTTGGGGTCATTACATAGCTCGCCTTACTGGACGCACATATCATAAGCCTTCTATGGAGGATTATTGGGAAAATTGTGCAGATGACTTCGAGGTTCGTAGACGTAGCTACGACCGCTTCTCTCTCTCATAGATTTTTGTTTTCTTGTCAGAAGATGTGGGAGGTTTATTAGATGATGAGGGAGAGGTTCTTCCTCAGTTTTTCAGAGAGTAGGTTGACACAGCCACTGTTAGTAGTTGATTGGTACGCCAAGGAGTATGCAACAGTAAAAGAGAGGTCAAGTAGAGTTATTCAGAACAGTATACTTTACCTCGACAACAAAAAGACTAGGAGGGTAAGTGTGCCTAGAGTAGAGCCGCCAGTGGTGGAGCCTTCGCTACCTTCCTCGTCAAAACCTAAACAGAAGAAGAGGAGTAACCCTCCTAAGAAAGGTCAAGCGCGAAACAATTCAAAAGGCAAAGCGCTTGCCACTGATACACACACGGAGCCTGACAGACAGCCTATCAGCGAGCCAGTTCAGAGGCTAGTTCAGAGCCCGCCAGTGCCTGAGGTTCAGCTTCAAGTTCCTATACCAGTTCCGGAGTAGTCACCAGTCCCAATTCACATTGAATTGCATTTAGACTCCCCATCTCGCAGTAGTTTTTCTACATATTCACTCTTGTCACAACCTCCTGTTGCTCGTACAGATCCTACCAGTAGCGTTAGCCGAGATTAGTCTTGGATTGAAGCACAACTGGGAAGGAAGAGGAGGCAGCCATCCTATGTCCTTAATCATTCAGATTTTGATCAGGTTTACCAGGATGCACCAGACAAAAGGATCAAGAACATGGTCCACGTGGAGAGAAATACTAACATGGAGATCGTCGTTGAGACTGCTATACCTCCACAGGGGAAGAGCTTGGATGAGTTGGAATCTCAAGACTTCGAGGTTATCACAGTCAACCTTGGTCGTAGCACAGGCCAGACTCAGGTTGATCTCCTACAGGTTGCTACAGACAGTGCCAGAGATAGAATGCTGAAAGACAGAGAGGATAAGGAAACCCTCAAGGCTGAAATTAGACAACTTCGTAAGTACATTTCTAGCCTTGTACACAGGTCAGATGTCACTGCCACACTCCCGCCGATGCTTGAGCCTCCAGTAGAACAAGGCCAACTTAATCACTTAGTTGCATATGGCAAGCGTTTGGATGAATGGGAGGAGGAGTTTGTTGCTAGAGGTCGTTCTATGCTTATAGAGTTATATCAGTTGCGGTACAATGCACGAGAACTCCGTCTACGTCTCCAGGATGAGGAGCAGGACATGGCAATTAATAGACCCTGGGATGAAATTATGATTGCTCACCTGAGTATGGCATATGATGCAGTCACAGATGCAAAGGGTAAGGAAGCTATCTACTCTTGGAAAACACAGTTGGTTTTCAAGGCAAAGATAGAAGAGATTATAGCGTCAGAGTTGGCTGAGAGTAGAGAGCACGTTACTAGTACACTCCGGTTTGTGAGAACCTTAGTTTCTCACTTACCGTGTCGATATCAGATCGAGGGTGGTGCTTACGTTGAGCTTACCGATGTTCAATCAGAGCTCCAAGCACTCATTCATACTATTTTCAGTGGGGAGACCGTTGGCTGTAAGATTAGTCAGCTTACAGTCATGTCGATGTTGTTCGATGAAGCAACTAGGAGCAGAGGTGAACTTCAGTCCTAGATCACAGCTGGTGAGGAAATGTTGCACAGACATAGCATTCTTCAGCAAAGTATCAAAGCTCCAGATAGTGATGCAGTTAGCAATCTCATTGAGGGAATGGTTGCTCGAGATCATGCTCAATAGACTTCAATTCCCCCCTCTTAGGATAGACATTACTCACAGGAGTTAAACTTGACGTTATCTTTTCAAGTTAACTCGCTATCTTATCTCATGCATGTCTATTCTAGGATTTGCTTTATTCACTTGGAGTTACATTTAAGGTTTACGTTAACTGATGGTAGTGTTCCAGTTAACATGCTTTCAATAAGGACGTGCATGCTTGCACATTGTCCATTTTTTTTAGATTAGATGTTTCGGTTAACTAATGGTAGCTTTTCAGTTAACTGTATAGTTTACTTTATTAGGGCTTAGTAATAAATCTTGCATGCATTGCGAGATTGTAGTTGACTCAAGGTGATTTTAGGGTTCCCTACACTTTTTGATGTCTATAAATAAGAGCTTTTGCTCATTTGTACATAACTTTTGCACGAGAGAGAAATATATGTTGTGCCTACCTTGCCTGTAATATTGCTCATTCTGTATCTGTTCATGAGTATCTACTATTGTGATAAATTGTTACGCCACTTGGGTTTCATGCAATTATGATGGTGAATTCTTGCTTTAGTTAGATATAGTGGCTAGTTGATCATAGATTGTATGTGTGTCTCGCCTATGTAATTTATTATCCTAGTTGGCTATCCTTTATGTTATGTGTTCAATAAACTCGTTCAGATTGAGCTGATAGATGTGCCACCTTGCCTTCAAGTTCGGAATTTGTTCTTGGTTATCGTGTGATGTGTGTGGAATAAACTTATTCAGATTGAGCCGATAGTTGTGCCACCTTGCCTTCAAGCTGAGAATCTGTACTTAGTTTATCGTATATTGTTGTTTCCAATAAGCCTATTCAGACAAGCAAATAGTTGTGCCACCTTGCCTTCACGTTGTGAGTCCGTACCCGGCTTATCGTCAAATAATCATTCCCGCTCTGTTTCCTCATGCTCTGAATTCTTGAGGGGATTGGATAGTTTAAGTTACTTAGTTTTGTGAGTTGTAGTTAAGCAAAACCAGAAAATACTTAGCTGCAACGTATAGAGTTTTCGTGAAAGCCTTGTACCTCTATAGCTAAGACAAAAAGATAGGATATAGTTTAGATTACTTTTCCCTTTTCAAGCACTTTTGTCAAGCACGAGGGAGCTTCCCCTCCTAATTTGAAGAACACTCATTGCGTAGTGTGCATAGCTTTCCGTACCAACTCGCACTCCAGAGGTGTTAGTTGTTACGCCAACACATATAATCCTTGTACTTTCATAATAACCCATGCTATGCCTAAGAGAGATTTCAGAGACACACATATTTGTGCTATCAGAGAAATACTGTGACATCAAATAGATAGTGTAACAAAATAAGAGGTTGGAGGGCAAAGGAAATTGGAGAATTTCCACATCTCAAGCTAGCTTCTCACTCCAAGATGGTAGATTATTTGAGAACCACCACTACATTTGTGTACTTTTTCGAGAAGGGGGTTGGCTTAACAATATTTGTGGATAATGTAATATCTAAAATAGGGTGGGGTTGGTGTATCTACACTTGCTTGTTTTGCAGATAGTGTAACATCTAAAATAAGATGGGGTTCGCGTGTCTACATTGGTTTTGTTCTTGTTGTACACGAAAGGAGAGATTTGTTTCCCACAACATTGGAGGAGGGATATTGACATTTTCAAAATTTGACTCTCAAAGAAGAGTTGTTCTCGTATGTGTAGGCACTGGAGGAGAGATTTTGACACGCCTAGAGGAGGGTGGACTATTAAAAGAGAGTTGTTCTCTCATTGTACATGGAGGTTGAAATTGGTTCTCTCATGTGGAACAAAGGATTTGCAAAGTTCTACAGTCAAGACATCCACTCATGCGATCAATTTGATGTGTGTTGCATGAGTGAAAAATTTGGTGAAGATGCTTCATCGAATTTCCAAATGGGCTACTATGTTCAGTCCATGTAGTGTTTTGTCCTTTGTTCAGATTGATGTAATAAGGACATAAAGACGGAATTTATATTACATCTATAGTATAGGTTAGGTTAGATAATAAACAATAAATTAACATGTTAATGTTAATTTATAAATAGATGTTAGCTTTAATATTAGTAATTAATAATGTAGTTTCTAGAGTTGCTTTCTTGTAACATAGTTTAGGTAGTTTACTACAGGTAAAACAAGGCTTTATAAGCCAATGTAATGTAATGCAATGCAAAAATCAATGAGAAGATCGTGACAAATTCAATAGTATTTGTGTCATTCTCTGCAATTATAGTTTTGCTCTACCATTTTCAGTAATTTTCTACACGTTGAACACGCCCCTCGCCACCCAATCCCTCCTCCCCCCCACATCCAATCCCCCCTCTCCCCCGCCAAAAAAAACTTTGTTTCTGTAAAATTTGTAAGTTTGTCCATAAACTATTCTTTCAAGGTTTAAATAAAGTCTTTATTTTAGAAGGAAGCATCCCCTTCTACATTCTAATTGAACAAAGGTTTTTACCTTAGTGCTGTTCTGTTTTCTGTTGTCCTAAAAATGACAAATTAAAACACCAATAGATAGAAAGGAAGTTTTGTTAAGATCACAAAAGGGAAAGGGAAATGAATGCAGAGCTGCTGCAAAGTCACAAAGGAATATGAAAAGATCTCATTAAGGATGTGTACAAGAAATGTGATATCTAAAATATTCAAGTGCACTCCCAAAATAAGTGCATACCAATGTACAAGCCAAACCATGAATTGGGTGAATAAAATAGAAAAGTAAATTGAAAAAGATGCAAAGTTACTTGACACAACTCGTGAGCAACTTATAGGTGAAAGGAGGAGCATATAATTATTATATACATAGATGCACATGAATGACAAACCTATGAAGGTTGTAATGGCAGTGTACCAACTTTGAATTGAATGTCTGCCATAGATGATAAAGGAGGTAGTACGAGCTTAATGGACAAGTAAAGCATTGTACAAACCTATGGAGTTATCCACATGCTATAGGATATGCCATTGCCGAGAACAATCATCCCACCTTGACCTCGGTTGGTACCAGCCAATGCCCTTCACCATGCTTGCTCCCATGTCCTCTCCTTACAAGATGGCAATCCCCATGAAGTCCCAACTAAGAACAAGCATCCCATCTTGATCTTGGTTGATGATAGCACCAAGAACCACTGCCCTGGACAATGCATGCTCCCTTGTCCTCTCTCCTTATGAGATGGCAGCCCACATGAAGTACTCTGCGATAAGGCTAAAACCAACAATTCCTATTTGATGCCACTTCATCGATGGCTAGAGATGACAACTCACTTATGTAAGCTCAACTATTACATCATCCACAATAGTTCCTTCACCTTCTATGACTTTAACACTAATACATGCATGTATTCAAGTTAGGATGGTTATTTCTCCTTTTGGACAGAATGCCATGTAAAGACCATTTGGACAAATGAATATTGTCTCCGTTATAATTTTTTATCCGGTGTGTGGATGAATGTCATTTTACTATTAATTTAATTGCCTTATGACATCTGAATTCCAGCAATTTAGAGTGCTATCCCCAAGGTAATTCCCAGGATCCATATCAACAGAGCCACAATAAGAGATCATTGTAAGCATTACAGACAAAATACTGTTGGAAAATGATGTGACAGAAAATCCTTGGCATGTTGTCATAACCAACCACTGGACACCAATCGATAACTAAGCAATAGATTTGTATCTTCAAAAAAATTACATGGATCTAATAAGTTTACTTATGAAAATGCATCAGCCTGGCCATAAATGCTTTTCATGATAGCAACTGCAAAAGATCACAATTAAAGCTCAGGGAATACCACCAAGAAATGAAACTGGCAAAGGATTCCATGAGAGAAATGGACAAGCAACATTACTGATGCATATTCAACAATGAAGCGAGGATGGATCAGGAATGGCAACAGGTAATAAACTGTCTACAAGGGATCTTTGAAATGTGATTATATAAAGCAAGAATATGACGAACTGACATGCTTCCTGAACAAGGGTCTACAGATGCAGCTGGAGGGACAAGATCCTTTGAACGGATTGGTACCAAATTCAGAATTAATCCCATTTGGGAAACATAGAATCAGGGGATGTAGAATAGTTTTTTAAAATACAAGAATTAACAATACGTCTCACTAGACACAAGCACAAAGCTGGAAGTGAAGAAGTTGTGCAAAGAACAAGATATAAGTGTCCCATGAACAGAAATATTTTGCTAAGAGAAACATAAACAAGGACTGAATTGTGGTTGTACTTTGGACCGATTGGCTGAGTTTTCATTTGCACGCATCAATTTAAGAGCATAAAGGAACTAAAGTAGCCAATGTTTCCAATACTAGATCCACAAAAAATCTGATTATATGTGACCCTATGATGAATTTAACTCCTTATCCAAGTGCCAGGAGCAAAGTCCAGATATTGTTATATTGTATATCAGAGTCCTCATGATAATAGCTTGAGTTGTGAGTCTACACCCTACCCAGAGGATGATAAGGTCTGCCTTGCCTTGGATTATGTGGAGATTACTCCCGCACAATAAGATTCTATAAGATGAGTTCTGTCATTATGTATAACAAAATAATGGAGCTTAAAGTACATACAAAATATTTAAGAATTGGGTTGTGCCGTGATTTCTAAATTAATAATCTCCACAAGGTACTGATATGAATAGCTCATCCCTTTGTGTGAACTTTTATTTTAATTTAAACTTTTGCATTCATAGGCACTTGTCTCTTAAACCGTGCAGAGAAAGATATTGATACCATCAGTTTCAAATTTAGTTTCAACTCGTTCTCCTTGGAAGATCCAAGTAAAGTGCAGGACAGTGTTGAAAAGACAGTAGTGTCTGGGTGTTCAGGATACTAAGTAGATTATTTGAGAGTAACAGATTATAGTTACAAAGAATCATCAATATGCATATACTTATTGGAAACTTTGGTTTGTAACCCACTATTTTGCTTTGCAAAATTCATCAACGAAATAAAGATGTTGAATTAACCAGATGAGGAACCATCCTTCAAACTTCATTAGCATTGATAAGATGTTCTTTTGTAGTTGTTGCATTTTGAAGCAAGTAAGGAATAAAATCTGTTCCACCAGTTCCTTTTTCGTCTTTTTGAGATTTTTTACCTGGTTGGGTGATATACGCTGAGGCATACTTCATGTGAAGAGCCCTAAACCTGAAAAGCTCAGTCAAACATGTATCATAGCACTCACCCAGCTCTGACTTATGAGCAGTGACAAATAATCGTATTGAAGGGCCATTCTCAATCTGTTGAATGTAAGAACGATGGGACAGGGGCATGTGCAAACGCATGACCTGAAGAAATGACCAGACTTAGAACATAATGGTTGAAGCAATCCATGCAACAAAAGATGTTCGACTGAATTATACACAATTTAAATTTTAGACACAAATCAATTGGTATTGATTTTGGTCAAGATAAATTGCCCAATGCTGAGATTTGATCAGTAAGACAATAATTTATTAATTACCTTTAAGATCAAGATCAAGATACCTGCAAATAGTTGGAAAGAGGACCACTAGCATAAGTTACTCCTAAAGCAGCATCAAAAGCTGGAACTATAGATGATTGAGCACCTGTTTCTCCATAGAAAAATTTTGAGTCACTCCACACACCCTCATAAAACATTCCATTTGGAAGTGCTGGATTACCTCGCCAGCCTGACATGAACTTCCTAATCCGATGATAATATATGTGAGGATCACATTTCTCTCCCATTCGGCTCAACGTCTTTTGCATCATTTTCAAGGTATGTGCCATTTTTGTCAAGCTTGAATGAACCTGCAGTGAGCAGCAAATTCACCATACTTTGTAAAACAATTTGAACTATAAATTATTATAGCATTAGTAAAGTTGGTCATTCATTCAATTTGAGAACATGTGATGAATATATTGCATAAACTAACAACCAACCATCCTTTTTTAATTATTTCAATTGGTAATGCATCGTTTTACCATCCATGCATTGCATACTTGCATGCACGAGAATGGTTTTGTGTAAACATTGTTCAGTCAACAAAAAAATGTACCATATGGTTTAGCTTCGTTTATAATTAAATCAAGCTGGCAAATTAAAACTCCCCATCAAAATTAAACTTATAGGTTGTTTATAATCAAATTTATTTCTGACTAATTTATTTCAACAAAACCTTCAACCTTATTCCTCTGGAGGTCCATTTGTTAATGCAATTTGCCTCCCCTCTGAGTTCACATGATTCTGGAAATTTTCTGTTTGCTTGACTGGGTCTGATTGTTCCTGCAAATCGCTTCTCTCTTGAGCTCACACAGCCTTATAAATCCTGTCCTGCACCCCTCTTGAAGGTCTGCCAGAAATGAAACTTTGAGAGGTCACCAATGATGGTGCCTAGATGGCAAAATTAGTGGCCTACAGCCTAGGCGATGTGTAAATTCTCTCCACTCTTAGTGAATGGCAATTAGACCTGGTAAAAGCACTCTGCTGGATTAGACAATAAAGTTTCTGATCAGATGAATTTGCAGGAATATAAGGAAATCAGTAGGACAAGGTTAGGGTTTTCGTCCCAGCTAACACCACTTTAGAAATGTCTCCCAAAATTCGTACCAATTTCCATGTCTGGCGCCCAGCCAGCCACAGCATCAAATAAACCCATCCAAAATAGGGCACAAGGGCCCAAAAGCTGGTGCCACATTTGACATTTAGAATTTATTTTTTTATTTTTTTATTAATAATAAATATATAAGTATTAAGTTACTGTTGAAAAAAACTTTTGTGGGGCTGAGTTCGGCCTTAAGGAAGTTGGGACATGACAGATAAAATAATGCAATGGTGTTCAGTAAATATATTTTAGAAAAAAACAATAAGTTTTGTACTTTCCTTGTGTCTGAATGAATTGTATACCAAGATTGATAAACAAAAAATATGTGTAATAATAGCTGCTGTTGACATTAGCAAAACATTAATTTAGGATATGGGTTGGAAACTTAAGGAGTTGATCAGTTTCCACTCCAAATCATCTGAGGCTTGAGAAGGTGGTAAATTCACACAGCCTTAGAAATCCTTTCCTGCACCCCTCTTGAAGGTCTGCCAGAAATGAAACTTTGAGAGGTCGCCAAATATGGTGCCTAGATGGCAAAATTGGTGGCCTACAGCCTAGGCGATGTGTAAATTCTCTCCATTCTCAGTGAATGGCAATTAGACCTGGTAAAAACACTCTGCTGGATTAGACAATAAAGTTTCTGATCAGATGAATTTGCAGGAATATAAGGAAATCAGTAGGACAAGGTTAGGGTTTTCGTCCCAGCTAACACCACTTTAGGAATGTCTCCCAAAATTTGTACCAATTTCCATGTCTGGCGCCCAGTCAGCCACAACATCAAGTAAACCTGTCCAAAATAGAGTACAAGGGCCCAAAAGCTGGTGCCACATTTGAAATTTGAAATTTAGAATTAATTTTTTTTTGTATTTTTTTAATTAATAATAAATATATATGTATTAAGTTAATGTTGAAAAACACTTTTGTGGGGCTGAGTTCGGCCTCAAGGAAGTTGGGACATGACAGATAAATAATGCAGTGGTGTTCACTAAATATTTTTTAGAAAAGAACAATAAGTTTTGTACTTGTGCCTCAATGAATTATACACCAAGTTTGATAAACAAAAAACATGTGTAATAATAGCTGCTGTTGACATTAGCAAAACATTAATTTAGGATATGGGTTGGAAACTTAAGGAGTTGATCAGTTTCCACTCCAAATCATTTGAGGCTTGAGAAGGTGGTAAATTCACATGCAAGTATCATAGGCAATTATATCCCAAGGAGTGGATCGTAGATCTTTGGCCCTTTCAACACAGGTTGTAACATCATGTACAAGATTTTAGAACACATGCTAACATCTTGAATTTCATAACTCATGGAGAGACCCTTTGAAGATATGTGGGCAATCTTTAGTGACTTGAACCCACAACATCAAGAACCTTCATTTGATTTAGTCCCATAGGTCATAATGCCATGCCTAATGTTTGTAATCCATGCTTGGTCACTTAAATGCTAATTCAATTTCCTAAGAGATTAATTGAGTAGGTTCTTGTTTAGGTGCGAATTTCTGTCTCGTTTTGTTGTTGTGGCTGCATCTTCTTGGGCTTGGACTGCTGATAAGCTCTTGCCCTTCAGCTTGAACATACCATCCAAGTACATAAGCTTAGGATCCAATGCACTGAGAAGCTTGTCGTGCTTAGTCTTGCATATGATGAGGTTTTCTCAAGAGCTGGTAAAGTCATTATAGGTTACCCACCCATCCTCAAAGCTTCTCTCCATGAGTTATTTTGTTTCCTTAATGAAAACCTCAAATGTTTAACTATGGATTCCTATCTATCTAACACTTCTTATAACATTACATGTTCTTGAAGGAGTTGAGGCATTTGGACTCAAATTGGATAAGGTGTCGGTGCTCAATTGAAATCCCTACCATTTTCAATTATTGTCTCTCTTGGCCTGTGCACTTTCTTTTACAGCCTTCATTTTCTCTTATAGCCCACTTGATTAGACACTACAACCCACTCTCAAGATCTTCAAGATCAATTTTGGATAACACTCAATGACTTAGTCCAAAAGAGTTGGCCTTGATGTCAACAATACTTATTCCTTTCAGCTAAGTTGTGTGAAGGGCTATGAACTATGATGAATTTTTCTTCTTGATTACTTACATGGCTACAAACTATGCAAGGTTAATCAATGACAAGAAATATCCACATCTATACTTTTTTTCTTTCTAGAATCCGGTCCAATTTCATGGGGAAGTAAGAAGCAAACACAATTGATCGATCTTTCACCAAGGCAGAATGCACACCAATTGGTGTTGTCTACAAAATGATATTGTTACATTGTATACTAGCCAGAATGGGAGTACCACAAATATAGCCAAGGATTCTATGCTACAATAATCGGACCATTCTGAAACTTGTTTGTAATCCACTTCCATGAGTGCACAAAACACATTGAGGTTTATTGCCATTTCATGAGTAAGCATGTTCAACAACATAATATTCAGCTCCAATTTTGTCCCACTCAAGATTGGTGGGAAGATATCTTCGCCAAATCAATTGCATGTGTGAAGTTTGAGTCATTTCAAAATTTTATCTTGCACTCTTAAGACTATGATGCAGTAGGGGGGATGTTAGATAAATTAATTACTACATCATAGAGCTAGGATAGATTAAGTACACTTTATAAGTTAGCATATTTACTATTTAAAATGCTATTTTTGCTGTTTGTTATGCATGCCCATAGAATATATTTTGTTAGTCTCAACTTAGGGAATATATAGTTGTTTGTAACAATATTGTGCTGTTTTAATATGCACTCATCCTTGCCGATATTTGAATTGGATCACTACTCTATTGATTTGTACATCTTCCTTTTATTTTATTGTATGCTTTTCACTACCTCTCACCTGTTTTGATTTTACATTTGTGTTATTTGCCACATTGACTTTTATTTTCTCAAATTCACTTGTCTAGCATCCCCTTCTCCCCCCCTTGCATCTTTACCTTACACCTTCACCATCTTTTTCAGTTTGACATATTTTGAGATGCCTAATACAATACACATCTTTATGTTCTCCATGGCACTTGACTTATTTCCTACAAATTGCTTCAGCATACCCCTCATGCAACATGCGCAACAGCTAGAAACCATTACCCACAGGCCCTCTTGCTGGAATCCGCAATGAATTGCAATATCAACATCACTACCTACCTGTCTCTTGCAAAAGTACAACATTCATCATCTATTTCATCAAAGGAAAAATAGATTGGTCACATTATTGCTACCACCAAGAGATATAATCAGAAGATCTCTTGCTGTTATCTGTTAGTTTTTATATAGCAAATCTCCATACACAAACCTAAAACAAGCCAATTGGGGTTGACAATAGGACTCTTGCTGATCTTGACACCAATGAAATTCTCATTTATTAGGTTTACACCAAATCAAACTGCCATAAGAGAGCTTTTGAGCCGCTTGTTGTGTCAAACAGATTTTATAATCTAATACAAGACATGTCACATCACCTTGGTGACTTCAATTTCCATGAACTCTTGATAGCTTGCTTGGGTAGAAGATATCAATGATTTATCTACAAGGTGTGTAATGATTTTCTGAAGTATCTTCACCTAGACTCCTTGCTTTGAAAACAACCATAGCGATGGCTATGCACAAATGCTAGAACCCTGGACTGCTAGGGAGCCCAGTGCAAATGTAAGTGTTCCAAAATCCTCATTTCCCTTTGAAATCTTATCAAGAGCTGAAATATGAAAAGAGGTGTAGGAAACAACAAAGGCTATGAACATTTGTGTCAGTCAGAAGAGATGGATGAGAGATAGCCAGCCCACAAAAAAAAAAGATCAACCCATTAGAATTGATGATGAGAAGCCCATAAATACTAGGTTTGCCAGAAACAAACTGCCCCTTTTGCTCAACATCAAGGTATACACAACCTAAGATCTTTTGTTCAATCTGATAATTCCCTTCCCTCTACTTTTATCATCCCTGGGCCTGGTCACCCTCCCTTGCCCCCAAGGCTTTTTAAGTCTATCCAAGTGTTCTCTACCATAGATCTATGTAACTCTCCTCAGTTCAAGCACCCCAATCTGCACTCTTGTTTCCAAAACTCAATATAGCTAGATTAATGCTGGTGCTGGAAACTGAAAAACCGCTCCTTTATTTTGTTAGCATATATTTTTGTTGCAAACAACAAAAGCCTATGAACAATTGTGTCAGTCAGAAGAGATGGATCAGAGATAGCTTGCTGCGCCCCCCCCAAAGCAAAAAAAGATCAACCCACTAGAATTGATGATATGAAGCCCACAAACACTAGGTTTGCTAGAGATATGCTGCCCCTCTTGCTAGAGAGATGGATCTTTTGCTCAATCAGATAATTCCCTTTCCTCCCCTACTTTTAATATCCCTAGGCCTGCTCACCCTCCCTAGCCCCCAAGGCTTTTTAGTCTATCCAAGTATTCTCTACCATAGATCTATGTAACTCATCTTAGTTCGAGCACCCTAGTTTCATTATACACTCCTATTTACAAAACTCAATATACCTAGATTAATGCTGGTGCTCAACTTCCTTTTTCCAAGATGATGCCACACCTCTCCCATGAGAGGCAGCTGAAATACCACTGTAGACACCTAAAATTTGACCATACCCTAACCACACCTAATTTTACCTTATCCTAGCCTTTAATTAAATAAATATTTATTATTTATTTAATTAATTTATCCTTCATCTTTATTCCCCACTTTAATTAAATAAATTAACATTTATTTATTTGAGTCTAGCATTATTCCCAAATCCTCCAACCAAATCAATTAATTTAGGCTAATTAATCTCCACCACCTTTTCCTCCAATATTTAATTCCATTTTATCCCTCAATCTTTGCCCATTTAATCTTAGTCATTAAATTCATTCACAGGGATCACAATCTAAACTTGCCATCATGTGACAAGTGCCCCTCTCACATGACCAACTAAGAGTAGACACTTACCAAAAAGTCAAACTAACTTTTCATCTCATCCATCCATTTCATATTACATCTCCAAATCCTAGCCATTCACATAAGGATGTTGCCCTAATCCCTTCCTAAACCTAGCCCTTATCCCTCATGTGACACTTGCCACATGACTACAACTTTTGATCCAAGCCTTAATCTCCATTCAATCCTAGCTATCCATTAACCAATCCATCTTGGACCTTGATTTCTCTCATGAAAATTTTATTAATGAGAGGCCTCTCATCCCATTTGGTAATCTTCTCTTGTCCTATTGTCATGCTGCAAAATTTTCCATCGACTTCTTCCATAGCCTACCTAATCTTCCATTATCTTGTTCTCATGCTATCCATTTGATCTATCATCATATCAATCCTATCATCATGCTACTTGTTTAATAAGCAACCACATTCTTCCATCAACACATCAAAGAGCAAATCAAGTGGATCTAGGGTGCACTCTACTTCAGCTCTATCTGAGAAGAAAGAAGAGTTTTAGGTGAAGGTATTGTGTGTGTATTGCATTATCTTCTATTTTATTTAGCTTCAATCTTTTCTTGTCTTCAACCAATCCTTTGTTTTTTAGGATGTATTTTTGTTGCTAATTTTTTTTGCTGATTGAGTTGACTCAGATCCAATTAACAATGAAATTACATGCAGCAAATAGGAGAAATCACACCAAACAAGTGATTCCTCTCCACGTTTGAGAAGGTAGCTTCCCTCATGTGACAATATTGTTGGGCTTTTTGTACTTTTGACCAGAAAATACAAAGGGTAAAAATGTGGAGAAGAGAGGGAAAAAAGGTGGAAATGGGTTATGTAATGTCCCCATTTTGGCCATATGCTCTTCTTTGACTGATAGCCTATTTCTGGAAATCCGTAGGTTGATCAAAAGTGAAATTAGGGTTTCCTTGCTTGGAGGTTTGTGGCATTTCTAGGTATTTACTATTTTTAGTAAATACTAATTTTTGGTTCGGTTGTCACTTTCATTAAGTCTTGCTTCAGCCAGTTTTGAGGTAAACTTACTATTTTTGGCGGCTATTTTTAGTAAGTCTAATTTTGGTTGGCATCATCAGCAGCTCAACTCAAGTCATCTTGTTATCCATCGCCGGCTTGGCTTTGGGTTTGGTTTTCTCCTTGACTGAGTTTCGATTTAGTCAATTTTCATGTCTTGAAGTTGTACCCCATGCCTAGGCTTGATGACTTCAAGTTGTTTTAAAGAAGGGACATAAAGGGTCAAATGAGCATTTAATTATTTAATAAATGCTTTATTGTTGCAATATGAAATGGATGCCTAAAGGGGAAGTTGAATGATATTTTATTATTTCAAAAAGTAAAAGGCAAAAAGGTGGCGTCTTTTTTGGAAGTTGAAGTGATTCAACTTCTTGGAATTTGAAGAGTTCTTGTTGCTTCATTTGCCAACTAAAGCCTATATATTGCTGCTGTTTGAAGAGCTGATTATCCAATATTTTTATGTTAATGTTATGCTGTCGAAATGACAACTTGTTTAATACTTCGAGGGATGCTTACCTCCTAGTTCCAATCCAATTTCGTGTTTGAAATACAACACCTAGTTGGACATTTGCTGCTTCTCAAATCAGACTAGCATATTGAGCTCAACAGTTGAAGTTTTTAATGATATTTCCAGTTTTGAAGTTGCTGATGCAGTCACAGCTGAAAGTGGTTTTTGCATACAGCTTTTTGTGTGAAATTAATTTGCTTGTGGGTACTTTTCCAATCCATTCCTACACCCAAGGCGACCATCTTTGGAGAGTTTCAGAATTTAATTTTGAGTTGTTGATTTTTACTTGTCAAAATCGCCCCTCATGAAGGCCGTACCATTCTTGCTGCATTGGGATTCGTGTAAGAATTAAATTACGAGTTTTTGTTGCTGTTTCTTCATCTAATGTTGGGCGCCTATCTTCCAGCAGCTCATTGGTTTTCGTTTCACACAAAACGGAGGTATTTTGAGTGAGTTGTGAATATTTCTTTGAATTTCACAGTTGCTGATCAGAATTTCCAGAATTGTTATTTTACATCAGACTTGTTTAAGTTTGAATCTTCAGTCCTTTCTTCATCATTTATTGTTGATGTCTAACATGGAATCATCCAGTATCATGGTACATTGAATCTATTGTAATTTTCATGTAATTTGCAGCTCTTTTTCCATATTGTAAGACTGTAAACAGTAGTACTGTTCCAGTCCTTTATTGCTGCAATTCTTTCTTTAATTTCACATTAGTACCCCTGGATGGTTTACCGCCAGTGTGGATAATTGGATTTGTATTACTCTTGTACCCACTCTCAAGTGGTGAATCCCCACAACTCTGTGGATGCCCGCCGCAGCGGACGAATTGTTTTAATTGTAATCTTTTCCCCCCACTGTTTGGTGGTAGTGTGGAAATGCTCTTCATGGCTGGTTATCCGCCTATTCATTTCTAGTTTCAATTCAACACTCCGTCATATGTTAGCACCTCGCCCTCAGTGGGATCTTGAGTGCACATTCTTGACGTTGAGTAGTTTCTTTCAAGTATTTTTCATTTAGCTCCTCCACCATATGACAACACCTATTCCTCATTGGGATTGAGTGTGCATTCTTGGTGTGAGTTCTTTTCAAGTTTGGTTTTCTATTTGGAGCTAACGCTAATCAAGTTGGTTAAGTGCTGGTTATGTTCTGTTACTTCATCGAAAAAATTGGTTAGCATATTTCAGTGGTATCAGAGCAGAAGACCCTACCATCCTGTGGCAGTTTGCAGTTGTGTATCAGATGAGTGACAGAGATCTCCGGTACTACACCGATAGTCAGAGCAGATTTTAGTTCAACTCCTTGTGGTATCCAGAAGTTGGCAGTTAGGCATGGCTAATGAAGAAGAGATGAAGTTGGCAGAGACTCTCTTTATGGCTGGAAAGAGACTTGGTAAAGAATTTCAGTCAAGAGAAGATGAACAAAACATTCTTCATTTGTTAGAACAATGTTTGAGACAAGTGAAGCAATCACCTTCAAAGAAAATGGAGTTGGCACTAGCTCCTACAGTGAATTTTTTGAATCAGCCCTATTGGTTGGGGCATCCTGATGAAGAAACCAAGCTACTGATTTCTTCCTGTTTCATGGAGATAATAAGAATTGTAATTCCCCAATTGCCCTATGATGTCGAAACTATGAAGACCATATTAAATATGATAGTGGAAAGTTTTCAAGACCTTGATGAAATTGATAGCAATCAGTACTCCAGAAGAGCTACTATATTGAAGATCTTTTCTGAACTCAAAACAAGTATTTTGCTGGTTGAATTGGGTATGCAAGATCAAATATATTATTTGATCCATTACCTCTTCATTTCAACTTGGAGTGAACAAGAAGAGGATGTAGTTGCAGCAATGAGAAACATTTTAATTTTAACTATCAATGAGATGGATGACATTCCAAAATCCGTCTTAACTTATCTATTAAACATTCATGAACAAGAAGGAAATAATTCCTCTACTGCTGGTATGTTGATCAGAGATTTGTTCATTCAGTGTGATAGAAAATTGAAGCCACACTTGAGGAAGATAGAGCAGAAAAATGAGGTAGTCATTAATGCAGAAGTCAGAAATAAAATGTTGTTTCTCAATGATTGTAAGGCTGTTTCTCAAGAAGTACCTATTGATATGCAGTTGTCCGCACATGTTAAGGGTGAGTGCAAGGAGGCAACATCAATTTTGAATACATATGAAGAATCTATGACAAGTGACCAAGAAGATTTCTTTGGTATGTATGTGGATACGAATGATAAAATCAGCAACACATCTACTCATGATAATTCCATTGAAAAAAAGAATGATAAAATATTCAAAGCAACCAGCTTTGATGATTCTTTAATCCAATACAATGCTAGTGACTTGGGTAATAATGGGTTTGATTATCAAACTACATTTGTGGAGAAAGTTATAGATGAAGATTTCAGTTCAAGAGGATTGAAGAGTGACTCATTCAAAGAGTCAATAGTTCAAGAGGAGCATGATGATCTCTTTCCTATTGATCATTGCAATCAAACCTTTCACATTTGGGATCCGGGTGCGATGTCACCAAGGTATGATAAAGAACCGGAGTGGGATAAATTCCCCTTTGATCCTGATGAAGTTCAAAAATCAGTTTGCAAAAAAAGTAATGAAGTGATCTTTGGAGGAGAAGTTGCAGCAATGGCTAATGAGAACGTGATTTCTTATGTTGAAGAGAAGAATGTTTTAAAATCAGCAAATGATTTGGATGCCTTTCAAAATTACGCACAAGAAGAGTATGAGAACTTGAAAGGTCAAGATAGAGGTACTAATTTGTTTGAAGAAGTTGTTGACAAGCCTTCGATTCAGGAGTTATGTAGTGATAAGATTAGAAAGGAGGCTGATTTTGAAAATCATGTCAAGGAAAACAAATCAGAAAAATTGATGTTTGATGAGCATAGCTTCTTTGCTGATTGGGATCAAGGGCCTAAAGAGCTGCAAGTTTTGAAGGATAATTTATTGGTTTCAAAAGAGAAGATTGTTAAAGTGTTATCAAGATTTGATAGCACATATCACTTCATTGAGGAACTTTGCTGGAAGTTTCAATTTGAAGAGAAACTAAATGGAGTTAAAGATGGAGACTCTCTTTCCAAGATGCAATCTATCAAAGAGGCATTGGAATCCATAAAGTCAGATTATTTGCATTTGCTCTCAGATAGGGATAATGCTATTAAGTTTGCAGAGGAGACCTATGATGCCTACCAAGAGAAGGAGGAAGAGATGGATAGGCTTTGCCTTGATTTTACCTTAGCTCATCATTCTTTATACAAAGCAGAAAATCATTCATCTATTGCAGCTACCCTTAAGGAACAAGAAGTTAATACAAGGATTATGGAGATCAAACAAATAGTTGAAGGAATAAATGAACTCCATAATGATGAAACATTGCGTAATGCCAAGATGATCCCATATGTTGATGGTGATTGGAAAGTACATCAAGAGTGTGAACTCTTGAGTTGGGAAGAGACTTTGCCACAAGAAGGAATGGTTTGCAACTATGCGATAGATGTTTTAACGGATAATGAATGTAGTATTCAGCATGGTACACTTTGTGGGTCGGCAACTAATGGTGAGCATCCACAAGTTGAAGAAGATGTGCTTGAATTCTATGGAGACACCAATGAAAGGGATAAAGTAAGTATTGTTGAGAACAATAACCCATTATCTTCACCTAATTTGAGTAATCATAGGGTGATAGATAATTTCTATGAGAGTGTGCCATGTTTTGTGAGTAGTAATCATCCAGGGCCTTTTGATAATGAAAGCATAAGTGGAATCAAGGATGAAGTCTTCACATGGGAATTGTGGACTCAAGGAGATTTCTTTAGCATTGGCTTCAAGGTGTCAATAAAACAAATCTTGGTAGCTGCTGGTTACTCTATTGCAGCGGCAAAGAGTGAAATTTCTAGACTTATTACTCATGAAGTTTGGGAGAAAGATGGACCAAAACAAATTATTTACTTTCTTGACAATTCGTCTCTCGAGTTGAGTGATGTTTTGGCTCATCCTAGTCCTTTGAGGGAATGGGAATTGAGGACAACATCTATTTTGTGCTTCATTGATGCTGATGCTTTCATGGATGGGCTACATGGGTTTATCAAAGAAGACACCAACTTCTTTAATTTTCATTTTGCTTTGATTAGTAGTTGGAGAAGTGTTGTGTATTCTTTCCGATGCATTGGAGAACATTTTCAGTTGGGTATCCATGTTTGGAATCCTCAGTATGGTTTGATGGAGATTGTTACAAGTGGAAAGAGGAATCATTGGAGAGATACGGGTTCAATTTTCAGATTCTTTGATGCTGTCCCCATCCTTATTAACCATTCGATGGTTCTTTTTGCACATCGACCGATGGATTGGGAAGATATATTGAACAAAGGATGTTTTTATTTTGGGTTGGAGTTCCTTGAGAGGATGTGTCCAGCCTTGGGCATGAGTTGTTGTGATATTATAAATGCTAATTTCCAGTTTTGCAGCAATCCTACAACCCCTTGCATGCTGATTTTCCTAAAATCAGACTTTGAGTGGTTCATTTCAGTTTTCATAGGCAGCTGGTACATTCATTTTTCCTCTTCACAACCTCTTTTTAGTGATGATTTTTGGCTTCAAAAGTGGGTAATAATGTTTCATAGTGATTCAGATCAGTATTGGATGGTGTTCAAGTTATGTTCTAGTGGCTTTCTTTGTACAATCTCTTGCACTAGTATTTGGGGCAGCGAACCTTTGCTTGATTTGGTTCAACTTTTTGAGACTTTGGGGGAGAGATTGGTGGAAGTTTTCAGAGTTTTTCTTGAATATGTCAGAATTACTCAGAGGAGGCATTATACATCCTTAAGGAGCTTTGAGGATGCAGTTGCTATGACTTGGCAAAGAGCTGTTTTTTCCTTTGCAAATAGCTATGATGGAATCACATTTGTTGTTGTGATTTGGTTTGATGCTTTGAGGAGTGATGTTGATGAGAATATTTTTGAGTTGTTTAGATTATTCTTCTTTGTTCTCAGAATGGTGATTGACATTGACATTGCAGATGTTAATTCCTCAGAGTTTATTGAGCATGAGACGCTGCTAGATTTTGATTCAATTCCTTCTATGTTGTTCGACTTGAATTTCAGGCATGTTATCACTTTGAGGTTGCAAGGATGGTTAGTGCAGTTTTGGTGCAATGATTTCATTTGTATGATCAGAGTAGAGCAGCATCAGCATGGTGGGGTTTTTCAGAGATGGACATGGGACCCCGGGATCCTATATGTTTGGTGGGATCAGTTTGGAGTGTTGTGGCATTGCTTGAGGACAAGCAATTTTGGGAAGGGCGGACTGTAATGTCCCCATTTTGGCCATACGCCTTCTTTGACTGATAGCCTATTTCCGGAAACTGTGAGGTTGATCAAAAGTGAAATTAGGGTTTGCTTGGAGGTTTGTGGCATTTCTAGGTATTTACTATTTTAGTAAATACTAATTTTGGCAAGTGGTTCAGTTGTCAGCTTTCATTAAGTCTTGCTTCCAAATTACCGTCGTTGGTTTTGAGGTAAACTTACTATTTTTGGCAAGCATATTTTTAGTAAGTCTAATTTGGCAGGGCATCATCGCAGCTCAACTCAAGTCATCTTGTTATCCATCACTCTTTGGCTTTCTTTGGGTTTGGTTTTCTCCTTGACCGAAGCTCCGTGATTTGAATCAATTTTCATGTCTCTGAAGTTGTACCCCATGCCTAGGCTTGATGACTTCAAGTTGTTTTAAAGAAGGAGACACAAGGTCAAATGAGCATTTAATTATTTAATAAATGCTTTATTGTTGCAATATGAAATGGATGCCTAAAGGGGAAGTTGAATGATATTTTATTATTTCAAAAAGTAAAAGGCAAAAAGGTGGCGTCTTTTTTGGAAGTTGAAGTGATTCAACTTCTTGGAATTTGAAGAGTTCTTGTTGCTTCATTTGCCAACTAAAGCCTATATATTGCTGTTTGAAGAGCTGATTATCCAATATTTTTATGTTAATGTTATGCTGTCGAAATGACAACTTGTTTAATACTTCGAGGGATGCTTACCTCCTAGTTCCAATCCAATTTCGTGTTTGAAATACAACACCTAGTTGGACATTTGCTGCTTCTCAAATCAGACTAGCAGATTGAGCTCAACAGTTGAAGTTTTTAATGATATTTCCAGTTTTGAAGTTGCTGATGCAGTCACAGCTGAAAGTGGTTTTTGCATACAGCTTTTTGTGTGAAATTAATTTGCTTGTGGGTACTTTTCCAATCCATTCCTACACCCAAGGCGACCATCTTTGGAGAGTTTCAGATTTAATTTTGAGTTGTTGATTTTTACTTGTCAAAATCGCCCCTCATGAAGGCCGTACCATTCTTGCTGCATTGGGATTCGTGTAAGAATTAAATTACGAGTTTTTGTTGCTGTTTCTTCATCTAATGTTGGGCGCCTATCTTCCAGCAGCTCATTGGTTTTCGTTTCACACAAAACGGAGGTATTTTGAGTGAGTTGTGAATATTTCTTTGAATTTCACAGTTGCTGATCAGAATTTCCAGAATTGTTATTTTACATCAGACTTGTTTAAGTTTGAATCTTCAGTCCTTTCTTCATCATTTATTGTTGATGTCTAACATGGAATCATCCAGTATCATGGTACATTGAATCTATTGTAATTTTCATGTAATTTGCAGCTCTTTTTCCATATTGTAAGACTGTAAACAGTAGTACTGTTCCAGTCCTTTATTGCTGCAATTCTTTCTTTAATTTCACATTAGTACCCCTGGATGGTTTACCACCAGTGTGGATAATTGGATTTGTATTACTCTTGTACCCACTCTCAAGTGGTGAATCCCCACAACTTTGTGGATGCCCGCCGCAGCGGACGAATTGTTTTAATTGTAATCTTTTCCCCCCACTGTTTGGTGGTAGTGTGGAAATGCTCTTCATGGCTGGTTATCCGCCTATTCATTTCTAGTTTCAATTCAACACTCCGTCATATGTTAGCACCTCGCCCTCAGTGGGATCTTGAGTGCACATTCTTGACGTTGAGTAGTTTCTTTCAAGTATTTTTTCATTTAGCTCCTCCACAATATGACAACACCTATTCCTCATTGGGATTGAGTGTGCATTCTTGGTGTGAGTTCTTTTCAAGTTTGGTTTTCTATTTGGAGCTAACGCTAATCAAGTTGGTTAAGTGCTGGTTATGTTCTGTTACTTCATCGAAAAAATTGGTTAGCATATTTCAGGTGACCCCACAAAATGAATGCAGATAACCACTCTAAGAAACCCAGGAAGATGGTCAGCAGTGAAAAGATTCTGCTCTCTTGGAAAACACACAACAGATTATGTGGAAGATAGTTGCATACACCAGTGACCAGATAATTGAAAAGAATGAGGCCCCAAAGTCCCTTGCTTCCCACCAACAGCAGAAACGTGGTTCAAATCACACCTGAATTCTTTTTGGCACAGAGTCCTATAGATCTCAAGGCATGTCTCTACACCCATTGATAAAAATCCCAAGAGCATGTGTGGGTGTCCCTGTAATTGAGACTAATCTAATGAAACATTCAGTCTACCACATTGAATTACAATGCAGATTTTAACACACAACAATTGACTTGTCATGAGTATGCAAAATATCACCTTACCAACAAAGGTTATGATACATAGCACATTGCCCAAGAAAACCCACAATGCATGTAATGAGACACATTTTTAAATTTGCAGGAATGCAACACACATAAAATTGCGTCAAAAAGAAATATTTTCATAAGCCAATAGACCTGCAAGAAGAGAAGAATGCTTGTCCATTCCTTTTCATGTCTTTTGTGCAATTCCTCATGTTGCACAAATAGTTTTATAGCTATTTTTTAATTCTAGACTGAACATTTTCAACCACTTATGACCACAACTTCACAACCTGACCTCTTTATTACATCCAACACTTTATGATTGACATTTATATGGCTTCTATTCATGGTTAACAGGTTTGAAAATTTCAATTCATTCAGGAGGCCAAAAAAGTTAGGTGAAATTTCTACAAGAATTGTATAGCCAGACCGAATCACATGAATTCAGCTGGTCCAAAAAATCCAGATTTGGCTGAATTTGAACCAGATCCAGCCATATATTTAACAGTGATTTTATTATATTAATTCAATACAAACCAATTTGGTGGTATATCATGTGAGTATTAACCTAGTAATTATCAATTCAAAAATGAATTAAGTGGGCATAATGATCATGAATATGACCCAAACATGGACCCATGCTATAGAAGGGTTTTTCACCTTGTAAAATTGGACATTTAAAATATTCTCAAAGCATAAGCATGCTTAATATCCACATTTGATAAGAATTAATCCACAAATGGACTAACTGCAAGTTGCAAAGTACAAATACTACAAATTTGACCTAATTTTGGGATCACTAAGCCTTATCCATTGGGCAATAGAGTCTCCTACAAATATTGTGAACAGACATCAGAACTAATACTTTTCAGCTCATAACCGAGAAAAATCAAGGAACATTGACTCCAGCACAAAATTTTACATGGCACAGTGGCTGACTATTATCTCATTCACACTTATTATATATTTGTGTCCAATTCTGAAACCTTGATCCTTATTATGAACGAATCAATCTTTGCTCATGGAGAGTCTTAGAAACCATGCATACTTGAGCAATTCATGAAAACAGGACAGTGTCAATGATGTGATGAGAAACTTTGTGCCTTAAACATCCTTAGTGAGGTAGCCGAGCTTGAAAAATGATGACTGAGAAAAGAGGGATCCATGATTGTTTTGAAAGGGTGCAGTCAGCCATATTAAGCCCACAGACAAAAATAGGGGATAATACAAATAACCTTCCCACTCCTAGTAGACTGCTTTCTAAACTGGACAAACCTGTCAGCAACCCCATAAGGGGTCCATTAAGGATGGCAAGCAGAATCCCACCTTATGAATATGAGGTTTTCATGGTTCACTATTCATGAAAAGGAGTGAAAAAAGCTTCTGGAAAACACTGTGTTTTATCTGCATGAACGTTTTGGACTACACTCCATGATCCATCATCAAGTTGAGGATAGAAAGCTGGATCATGGAGTGTGATCCAAAACATTGATGTGAAAAAATTGCAAAACCTTTTTTTACTAATCCTACCTTAATCAAAATTCTTGAAAACATTACTGGCTTCTGCAAAGTGTGATCCATGTGTTGGATGAAAATTGAAAAGATCATTGATATCCTATTCATGGAAAATCCCTGTTTTATCATGGTCAAATGCATTCAGCAACAGCAAGAATGCATTGAAGTCCTTCACGTATAAATGCTGAAACAAAAAAAGTCTTTTCTGTATTTGAACCATAGTTTCAATTTTCTCTAAGCAATACTGAGGCCAGTGCGCAAATACTCATTATGGAAAAAAAAAGGAAATGGCTCACTAAAGTAATGCAATAAAATATCAAGGCCAATAAAAGGCATGCTGTCCAACCTGAAATTCTGTGGATACCGCTATTACAGGTGGGGACAGGAACCCTCCTCTGTACAGACCCGTTCCTGTCACTGCTATTTCGAAAATGACAATTTCAAGTGGAGCTGCTTGCTATCATGGAAGAAAAAAATCTGAGAACCCTGCTACTCTTTTTCAGAGTTCCACTGGAGGGGCAAGGGACTGAGTCTCTGCAGTGTTTTCTGCTGTTATCCTTCCCTGTCCCCAAAAGTTATTTACTAATGAAGAACATTTTTGCTTCTAGTAGATAATCCCTTATTGTAACTCTTTTGTTGCTTTTCACTGTTCTAATGTTCCACTAATGTATATTCTACACTACCGTCCCTTTGCTCCTTAGATTTTGCTGTATGGAGCTTTCGCCACTGTAAAAAGTTTCTTTTCTAATAATAGCTTTCTCTTTTTCCGAAAAAAAAAGCAGGTGTCACCCATCCTACATTATGCTGCTTTTCTTAACATTTCAATTCATTCCTCCAAGATTCACATTGAAGACAAAAAAATAATCATTCTCACTTACCCTCTCAAACCTCATTTAACACTTTCAGCCTTTAAGTACAGGGAAAGGATAAGGGCACAAACAGTGTAGTATGCATACATTTTCTGAAAAAATTTACTCTACTACTTGCCACTTAGACATCAAATCAAGGAGACCCTGTGCATATATGTACACAATTCTGAATAAAAATCCATCTTCTTGCCAAATCACATGTATCTTTAACTTAGATTATATACATGAGTTGTAACACTTGGCCTCAAGTCAGCCTTGCCATACCTGCAATGCAAATTGGAATGGCCAGATTTTTAAATGTGCAAAGGTACATAGAAGCTAATTATTAGAAAAACACATAGAACATAAACTTCAATATATAATATGGGGAGCTTCTACTCTTAGTAGACATTATTTATGGTTAATTATTTTATATATTTTCTCAAGAAGCACATGGACAGATTTTGTACAAAAGCACTCTTAAATTCTTTAAGTAGCACCTTGTGAGAAAAGTCCAGTAGTTCCTTCGATGGTACTGTGTAGCCCAAACTTATAAGGTCATTTTAAGTAGTAAACTATTAATGGATCCAACTGCCATCGTAGAGAATCCTAGAGATACGCTTGATGGCTCAGAAGATGACCAACTGCCAGCATGCTAGTAGAGATAAGCTTGATTAGCGTACTATTGGTAGGGGGAGAAAGAACCCAGGTCCTCAAACCGATAAAATCCCAATAGTCTCACCTCTATATCGAGCAGTTGACATCACATCGATATGTAAAGCATGCAAGAACATTTGGTACCGCATATAGTTGAATGCATTTGCCCAAGTTTCGCTGACAATAAAATGGTCTTGCCCTACAAAAACAAAAGAGTTTAACCTGCTTCTACTTTCCCGGAGCATTAATTGTCTAAAACTATAACAGGACCCATAGGCTTCTTTGGCCTCGTGGACGTCATTAAAATATTTCATTTCATTTCATATCATAGAATACCACTGAACGATAACCTAGGACCTCCCAGTAGCATGCGGAGGTGCTACAATTTAGGTCTATTTGCAATCAAAAGTGTGATTCTTCCCAAAAACCAAATCAGGTGTAATGGTAAGCATGTATTCTGTTGACACAGGCCTCGTGAACAAGCAGCCCACAGCAAGAAAAATAAGGTGTTTACCCAATGCATGTAGATATAAACAAAAGTGTAAGGACGTTCCCTTACCTGAGCCACATCTTGTTGAGCAATAGCATCATGGGCATCCACCACGGCCTTCAATCCTACTGCTGCCTTGGCCTCAATCTCAACATGAACAAGACGAAACCATTCTTCGTCCAAACCACCATAGAAATTATGAAGACAGACTATGTTTCCCAGCTCGATTGCAGAATTTTCGTCCAAAACTCGCCAATTCAACAGATTATAAGTGGCATATGTGAGAACAGGAGGCATGTCCAGGCTTGAAGAAACTTTGCAGAATGGAACTGCCAACTTACTGGGAAGCATACTTACTGGAGACGGAGCGCCCCATACATAAGCGTGTGCCATGAACGCCAAAACCAACATTCCTCTCCAAATCTCTGAATCTCCTTCTGCTAACAATTGTTGGTAAGAAAATGGTGGTAATTTCTCTATAGTTTGGCGAAGCTTTTGGCCATGGTCGAAAGCAACAAGCAACTTGGGGAGGTCGTGCAGAGTTTCTTCCCATGGACTGAATTGTGGGTCTGAGAGATGAAACAGAGGATCCACGGCTGGTAGAAAACCTCTATGGCCAGAGACCTCAAATAACTGAGTACCAGAAGAAGATGAGTTATTCACATTGCCTTTTGTATGTGCAGAGGCACTAATCCTCTTCAGAACTTGAATGCCTTTCTTATTGATGATCACTGCAAATTGTCTTGAGGTGCTTGGTGCCCGGTATGGTGCCACGGCCATAGCCATAGTTTCCTAACTCTTTACACATTATGCTTTTCTGCCAGGAATATTTGAAAACATCATCTGCTGCCCAAAATATCAAACATGTGTTTACAAAACTTGACATCAAGTGCCACATAGTGGGTACTACTTGCCTTTAGATTTAATAAAAATAAATGTAAATTTTATTAATGTGAATAAAATTAAATGTTAGTTTTGTTAATTATAGTATTCACATAATCATTTAAAAATGCTATATTAAGATTAATTTTTATTAAAATTACATAAATAATATATTAATCTTATTTTAATTATATTATATAAAAATAATTATATATTAAAATTTTGAGAAATGGGAGTGATGGAAGTAAACAGTCGACTGTCGGCCTAACTGAACCAGTTGGGGAAGGCTTCTCAGGGAAGCTCAGTGGTTTTCAAGAAAATAGTATCTGCAACAGAGAGAACTCGGCTTAGGGCAACGAAACAGAGAAAGTCGTGCAAATTTCAGGCCACAGCGGAAGCGGCGTTAGATTGGATGGTGATGCCCTGTCTACACAGAGAGGTCAAAAGAGTGGAAAATATGGAGCTTTTGTCACAAAGGGCTTTGGAAGTGTTAAGCGATCTAAGGCGTCTAGGGTTGGGTGCAACCAAACTGGACCGTCTCAGACATTTAAGCATCTAACCAAAGTAGCGACAGGAAGGGGAGGTGGAGAATCTATCTTGCTTGTGTCACCTAAAACACTCAGAGTGGAGCTAGATGGTGAGTTGGAGCAAGAAGTGACTTTTAATGAGAATTTTTTTTTTTGGGTTGGGCTTGATTAGGAGATTTAGGGGTTTTTGGCCAAGCTTGTTTGATCTCCTCTAGTGGATTTCCAACCAATGGAAGCATGTCTAGGAAGGGTATGTTCAAATCTACCCCATGGCTACAAGTTTCTTCATTGTGGTTTTTAAAAAGGAGCAGGATAGAAATACGATTCTTTGTGACTATCATTGGGAGTGGGAAGAAAAATATACTCTGTTGTTAAAGCCATGGCTTTTGGCTTTTAACCTAGCCACTGAAGTTTTGAGAAGGTTCCTCTTTGGGTGAGACTTCCTAACCTTCCCTTATAATTTTGGTTTGATTCTTGCCTGGAGGCTGTAGGGAACTCTTTAGGAAGCTTTTTAATGATGGATGAGGGGTCCTCAAATCTCCTGCATTTGACTTTTGCCCGGATTTTGGTGGAAATGGACGTGTCTAGAGAGTTATCAGAAGAGATCCAGATAAAAAATTCGAAAGGTAGTTGGGTGCAGCCCCTAGATTATGAGGGGGTACCCTTTAGGTGCAGAATTTGCTATAAAACTGGGCATTTGGTTGCTCAATGTGCTAAAAATAGAACAAATAAATTTGCTTCTTGATGGAAAGATGTTGCTCCTCAGCACTATACAGAGGAGAAAGAGAAGGAGAAGCAAGTGAGCCCTCAAGTGAAAGACAAGGAAGAGGAAGGTCAGGTACTTGGGGCTTTGGATTAGGAAGGGAAGGCACTGGTGGAAGTTGTTAGTAAGGAAGAACAACAATAGACTAGTAAGGCCATGATACAGGAAGGGAGTCAGGTGGTGAACAATGGCAATGTTGTCCTAAACGGAGGAGAAAAGGATCTCAAAACAAGGTTGCAACTCCAGAGTGTTGGGAGAAAAAAGGGGTGGTGAGGTCGTATGAGAAAGAACCTGGGAAATGAAAAGCTGATGAACATAATCAACAAGCTAGTGGTAGATTGAATGAAGCCTTGAAGAGTCCCCAGGACAAACCATTGAAATGGCAGAAGGAGGCTACAAGGGTGGAAGATGGTTGGCAAACCGTGAAGGGGAAGAAAGCAAAGAAAGAATAAAAGAAATCTTTTGCAATGGTTCTTCAGTCACAAACAAAGGGAAGACCAAGCAGTGTTTCTCTAATGTTGTAATTTGTTTCTCATGGAGCCGCCTGTATTATGGATAGGAGGCAAGGCTAGGTGTTCTTGTTTAGAAATTTAGTGGTGTAGGTCTTTTAAAATGATGATGTATTGAAAAATGCTATGTAACTTGGTTTTTTATTAATAAAATTAACTTTGTTACCAATAAAAAAATTTATATATTAAAATTTTAAATATTAGAAAGATATTATAAATATCAAACAAAATAAAAATAAATCAAATGATAGTATAATATAATTAGAAGAAAATAAATGATAATTATTATATAAATATTAAATTTATCTACTAATTATGTTACATATTAATATGTATAATACAATATAAATTTAGTATATTACATTAATTAATATTCATTGATTATATAATATAAATTTAAATAATAATTTTAAATTTTTTATATTAAATAAAATGAACTGATTATATAATATAATTATAAGAAAGAATTAAATAATAATTATTTAAATATAAAATTTATATAATAGTTTTGTTAAATAAAAATATGTATAATATAATTTATGTGAAATAAAAAAAAAAATCTATTAATTGTCATAAAGTTAATTGTAATAATAATAATATATGAATTTATATTTATATTTTTTATTATTACTATTATATTATTTAATTTATCTTTAATTTATTACTAGCCTACCTTGTTCTTCTTCCATTTCATTATTACATTCAATCTCATTTATATTATTTACACTAGAATAGGAAGAAGTTTTATTATTATTTTTCTTTGAATATAGACATCTCAAAATATTATAAATATTCATAAAAATTTAAAACACAACAAAATAAACATATAAATATTTAATATTAAAAAATAATAAATTAAAAATTACATAAAAATAAATGAAAAACCATTGACAATAATTAAAATCAATAAATGATTATGTTACTTTAATTTTTTAAATGATTATGTTACTTTAACATTTTAATTTTAATGATTATGTTACTTTCTAAACAATAAATTTATATCACCTAAAATAAAATAATAAACATTATTGATTTTTATTTTTTAACAAAAAAAATATTGTTTGTGATTGGTTGAAAGCCAATTTATTAATAACTAATTAACTAAGAAAAACAAAACTCATTGCAATAGTATTTCCTAACAACAAGTACTAATAATAACGATAAATCATTAGAGTTTTATTAGCCACTTAAAATAGTAGTTGTTATAGTATTTGTTGATTTAATGTCTAATATTTTTAATAATATTGAACCAATAGTCATGATTTTAAAGTTGCTAGTGTTGATGATGAGTACCCATAACTGAATAAAATGTCTTCCTTAGATTTAAAAAGTAACAAACCATGTCACGTCACATCAATGCACTAATAAAAAATGACTTAGTGCACAACTATTGATCTAACTTTTTTTGGGGCCTCTTTGGACACCTCAAAAAAATGCATGCTAATGTTGCATCATATTTGATGATTTAATCCTAAAACCTATTGCAAAAAATTAGGAGTGATTTGAAATTTCCAAGTAGGATTTTGAGAAGCACAAATTTAGGGTGCTCAACTACTGGGTCCTCTCCCTAGGAACCAAAAAAAATATTAAAAAAAGAAGAAGAAAAGTTAATTTATTTTTCAATGAATAAGTGTTTTTTATATTATTCATTAATTTAAAAAAAAAGGAATGGGATTACACCACATAATGTTTAGGTAAGGTGAAGCTTTAAACAAAATAAAAAAAAGATACAAAAACATTTGGATTGTTATAGTGTAAGAGTTATAGAACTAGTAGGAGGAAGAGACACGTCACAATTAAAGAGTTTTCTCTAGTCATATAAGAGCTCATGGTCATCAAGAATCATCTCTCACCCCATAATGGCACCTTCTTATTTTTTCTCAACAAACTATGGTGCATTTCTCATAGGAGAGATATACAAACTCAACTAAGAGACCTTGACACTAGTTGGCCTTGTCATGTCACTAAGAAATAACATAAGACACACATGTTTGTTACAACCATACATCTCCTTGGTGTTGAGGAGAGCCATGCAAATTGTAAGAACTATGTTTGGTACAATCACTATGATTATGGCCACACTTATGCCCTCAAGGAGGAGATGTAACCCTACTAGAAGGGGAAGTTAGCACACATGCAATACTATAGCATGCATGAGCACAATACTCAATAAGTGTCTACAAATAGATAAATTCTAGAGCAACATTGCTAGATTGCACTTGAAATTGTAGAAGAACATTATGACAAATCATTGATTTAGTATACAAGTAAAAATGTGAGTCAATAGAAGCTTTTGAAAAGAGAGTTGATCTTCTATCTTTCCAAATATTGAACATAATTTGCATTATAAAGCATGTCAAGTTTAGATGAACTTAGCCAACATTTGTAGCTACACTTAGAAGAATCATGTGCCAAGAAAGGAGCTCAAGTCTAAAATTCCTAAAGAAATCACGTGTCCAAGTCCAAGAAGCTTGAGCCCACTAGCAGGACTAGAAGAGGTGCTCAAGTGTTTCTAGATGAGCATAAAAGGACAATGAGGATTAAAATACTTAGATGGATCAATCAAGATCCAATAGGGAGATCCTAGTAAATAATATACCGAGCAAGATGAACAAATCTTGCATGAAGTCTTTGCTGCCATATAGTGGTTGTGGATTGAAGACTATTATTGAACTTTTGAACCATAGGAAAATGTGGAGAAAGTTTTGAATAGCCTTTACAAGGCTTGTAATTCTAGAAAGGAGTATCTAGATACCATTTTCAATCTTTCCACCAAGATCTAGTCCATCTAACCCTAATCTTGTGAAGCATTTATAAAGGAATTGATTCAACAATGATCTAACTCAAAATATTAGTTGGAAAGCTAAAAAATGATATTGGCTTCAAGAAAATGTAGCCAACATTTGGTGGATTTGGAAAGATATTTGAAACAAACCAAATCTAGAAAAAATAAATCGAAATGAATCAAATATTTTTATGAACCCATAGGTCTTTGGCTAAAGGTCGATCCTAGCAAGTGGTCAAAAGAGACAATCAAAGAGAATGTTAATTCATAGAAATATCAACTCTAAAGTCATTCCCATTCTAAAGAAAACAAGGTTTAAAAGCCTCCCAAGTTGGAAACAAAAGTACCTAAATATAATTATGAAATAAAAAATTATGAAAATGAGTTTAAATTTAAAACAAAAATAAATATTAAATATTAAATACCAAGTCAAAATGTTAACATAAAATAAAATATTGTATGGCATGAATTTTCAAGGAAACTATATATATATGATAACATAATTGTATGCATTCATTTTTTTCTTTTGTTTGGACTCACTTTGATTTTTTTGTCCCTAGTATAATGACTATCATGCAAAGTCGCGTACTTTTGTGTGAGAAAATAAATTGATCTTGATTTGATTCTATCTTTACACATTCCCAAGAGTTGGTCTTGATAATTGTTTTATCCATTATTTATCTTGGATCATTTTTGCAATTGAGGAACTAACTCAGGTCATATTTGTGTGCATCAAAGATCCTAAAATTTCAAAATTAAAATTTGAAAATGGCATTGTCTTTCCCCTTTCAATCTAGTTGTTATGAGTCAACTATAGTGCAAAATATTTTAAATTGCATACTAGGATGTTGTATAAAAAGATAAATCCTAATTCATTATGAATGTGTAGAATTAAGAAAGCATCTAAGGAAGAATATAGCATGCATTCATTGACATAAAATCATTATCATGTGACATCAACATTGCATCTACACTATAAGCATATTGTATGGATTCATGTTGTCTTTAATCTTTATTTTGTATCATTGACTTGGTAATAAGGGTTTGACCAAAGAATAACACTATTGGTTTAGAAAACTTCTAAATGACGTCTATTAGTGCCACTCTTTTTTAAACATAGGTTGTAGGCATTAAGGTGAATAAATTTTGAGAATTAGAAACAAAATAGTTTAGATCTACTAGTCAAGCTCAAGTCTTTGCACAAGGTTTGGATCCATAGGTCTAGTTCATATTCACATGCAAGGTTTAGATCTACAATTGTAGGGGTTAATTTCACACTTATGAAAGTGAATTGAAGCAATAGACAAAAAAAATATCAATAATAAGGTATATGTCTAATAGGTCCTAATTTCTAACATATTGATGAATCAATTGAAACATCTAGCTTAACAAGATCTTTGTTGAATTCAAAAATAAGTACCTTTATTTTATTTATTTAAATTCTAGGTTTTATTCATAGTAGATTAATTAGTTTAGCCTTGGATATTTATCTAAGGTGTATTATTTTCCCTTACATAAATTAGCGAATTTTCCATTCTTACACCCTTTGGGTTTTTCCTTAAGGTTTATTTCTCTTACATTAGGTTTTTATTTATGATTATTTTATCATATACCTTGCATTTTAAATTGTATTGGGGTACATACATATACCCTTTATTAAATTGCTTCATTGTTGTTCTAGTAATTGGGGTTTTGGGCTCCATTATTTAATATATATTTGATTCCTACTTACCCACCCTTGTGTTTATGCTTTCTTGCTACATTATTCATAATGGGTTCTTCTAGATTTTTACCCTTAGCCTCTTTACATGCATGCCTTGCCAATTTTGATATGTTCTTACATTTTGTATTATTTGATCCTTCCATCACTAATGCTCTCATGTCTCTATGCTATGGGTAGGGATGTATTCTCTATATAGGTGTCATTTCATAATGTATGCGATTTTCTCTTCTTCATAGAGACAATTAGTGTTTTTATTTCTCTTTTGTATATACTCACTTGACTTGCCCACAAGTTTTGATTTGATTTCACATTTTTATAACTAGTGCTAGTGTTGTGCGTAAGCATGACGTTTTTAAAACCTTTATTTCTCATGCTTTGGTTTATGGTGATGATATGTCTTGTATGATGAATATTGATGAGATATCCACACCTTATTGTGACATATCTAAGGATGATATATAGTATGTGATGAGCTTCCCTCTCCTTCAACTAATCATTATGATGTAATGGATAGTGATGATATACTCTTCTTGCATGTCATGATAATATTATTCCTCACCCTTAGATTCATGTTCCTTTAATGGTTCATCTTATGAGGAATCTAGAGATATTGACTTATGTGAGTTACCTTCTTATATATGTGATGGTGCTTTGTGATGATAATTCTCTTACATCTCATGGCGGTGTTATGGATATGCATGATGATACTTTATTGTGGAGTACAATAACTAATGTTTTTAATAATGCATCTTTACATATTAATTCAATTTTAACTTCTTAATTACAAGTACTTAGATGATGATATATTATTGGCGAGTGACTTCATAATCACTTCAAGTAATAGAGCTTTGTCATGGTTTGATCCATATTGTTTGTTTTGTCATTAATTTTTGGCATTAGCACATGATTTTATTGCATATTTTCCTTTCCCTAATACGTCGAAGGATAGTTTTAAATTGTCCATGTGTCTTCTCATGTTCCATCTTTCGATATATATGTTCATCATCTTCACATGATGTTCATATGGACAATTCTCTTTACAATTCTAAGGGACCTAGGTTCATTGTTTAATGTCACCTTAATTCTTCTCCTTGAGGTATAAACCTATGTTTTATGAGGCTTCTAGTTCACATATAATTATCATACAATGGGTCATACTTATTAGCAAATGGCTAGTGGATAAAATGTTGTATATATAAGTTATGTTTCATGAGGTCCCTATTTCATGGATTCATCATGTGATTGGTCACACTTATATAATATGGTTCTAAATTTTAAAAGACTACATCTACCTAGTCATAGTTGTTTTTTCATAACATTAAAATTCCTCCTATACCTGCATTTAAAACCAAGGTACATAAAGGATATAATATTATTGACCAACTTCAAAATACTTAAGCTGATATATCTCTTTGGGATATATCATTATAATAACCTCTATACAAGGATATGATACAAATATCTTTAGAAAATATCCAAGTGCATTTTAATATTCTATCATTAATACTACTTCTATAATAGATATTTATCATATAAGCACAAGCATGATATTTCCTTTGATAGAAAAAATCATCCACTTGAGTCAATTATTAATGAGCATTTACCTTTAGATGTTGCAGTGAATAATTAATATATAAAGATGGAGTCTTCCTTGGTTGATAATGAATCTAATTTGAACATATATAGTGACAATTGTTTGAAAAATTAAAATGTGGACATGTCAAAGTTGAAATTTAATAAAACATTACCATCAAAGAGCTTGATAATACTACTAAAGAATTTGAGTACTATCACTCTTACTATTGCATCTAAACTACTTACTATGTTTCTCTTTTCCATGTGATACCTACAAAAGTAACATATAACATTTCATTAATTCATCCATGGGTACATGATATAAGGGTTGTACCATCCACACTTTGCAGAAAAAATTCTTCCATACATGCAGTTGATCGTTCATTTAGTCACAATGAGATGTTTAACATGACTCATTTTGTTATTACACGAAATCAACCTACAAAAGAGAAAAATAAACAAAAGGAGCTTGCCTCCACAATATAGGAGTCATTAAAGATCGCCATTTAGGCTAGGGTAAGTTGAGATTATGGTGTTTTCCACCCAAGTACCTATTGATGTTGATGAGGAGGATGAGATCATGGAGATGAGCCAATTTGATGACATGGGTATCAAACTAACTTGGAGAGAGTTGGGAATGATTTTATTTAATATCCATAGGGTTTCTCTATTCTAAGGTTCTAGATTTGTTGATGAACAAAATAAACTTGGAAAAGATAAATTAATTGGAAATAAATTCATCCAATCATTAAATTGAAATCATCAATAGAACTAAGATAATTTGCACTACATATTTGAAGGAAACTAATAACTTTTCACAATTTTTTTTAACAAAAAAGTGCAATAGGGAAACATACAAATGATAACATTATAGATTTATTAAGAATGAGTCTTTGTTTAATGGTGCAGTCAAGGATGGAGGGTCTAGGAATAGGACTGTCCAACCTTGCAACAAGAGTAAACACAACGAAAAATCAAATAATTGGAATAACAATCCCACATGGGGGTATAGAGAATGATCAATTATTCATTGGCAACATGCCCTGCTTTAGTTTACAGAATGATATGGTGTTAAGCCCAAAAATACAACGTGGGACAAAGCCCTTATCTCTTGTATCTTCCTACTTCTCTATCACTCTATCACTATTTCCTAATGCAACTATGCAATGCTTATCAATTCCTAGCTCTGAAAAAGGTCCACATTGGTCTCAAGATGTCTCAAACCCCAAAGTTGATGAAACATGTGAAGGTTGGCCAAACATATGGTTCCCTAAGCTCCTCGATGAATGTACATCCTTATGAAATGGTTTCCTAAGCTCTGCAAGTCACGGGATAGGTCCGCACACTTGAAAAGCCAAGACTGGTTTGTGAATGCTCTCTATCTAATTACAACTAATATTTTGTTAGCGATATCTTCGTATTGGGATGTCTAAAACACTTGAATTTTGGATATGATGATGTTGCAATGAAGATCATATATCCTACTCCATGAGCTCTAATTTTATAATGTGGTATAATGTGGTATGAAATATTGAGACTAGGTCCTGATAGTTAACTACTAAAATACAAGAAAACATGAATGCAAATATTTTTTTGGTTGATGCAAGATTGCTTGCAACCTGGGATACTCCTACATTAGACACCTGAGGTTGAAGAAAAGTGATCCTCTCACTTTCTCGGGGCTAGAGGAAAACCAATGCAGTCCACCTCAGCTTGAGAAATCCATGATGAATCTTCCTTTGGTCTTCCTTTCCATCTGACTAGATATTCCTTGTATTGCCTTCCTTTAGTACTATATCCAAAAATTTTGTCTAAAATTTCATCAATTTCCTCTAGATGATGTGCTATCTAGTCTGGCAAACCAAATCCTCTTTCTTTCAGTGACTCTCCTTCATGATACTGGTATAGGTCTGCAATGTTGAATATAAGTGATATGCCAAATTCCTCTGATAGCTCCACTTCATATGCATTTCCAAAATCAAACTTCCTAATGATCTTACAAGGTCCAAACTTATTCATCTTCAACTTATTATATGTCCCAACTAGAAATCTCTCTTTTCTCATATATACCATTACTTCCTCTCCTACTGCAAATTCCTTATGTCTTCTCTTCTCATCTGCTTTCTCCTTGTAGGTATTATTTATCTTCTCTAGATGCTCCTTGACTTGAGTATGCATTGTTTCCATGAATCATACAAATTCCTCTTCCTCTGCACTCCTTTTATTCTCTATACTAATATCTCTTAATTCTGGTACTCCTTTGGGTTGTTGTCTTGTCACAATTTCAAATGGTGTCTTCCCTGTGCTCTGGTTTACTGAATTGTTGTATGCAAATTCTACTTGCGGTAGTATTTAGTCCCAATTTCCTACTTTACCTTTAGTCAAACACCTCAACAAGTTCCCCAAACTCCTATTTACCACTTTTGTTTGTCAATCTATCTATGGGTAAAATGTTGAACTATACATCAAATTTGTCTTCATCTTCTTCCACAATGTTTTCTAGAAATATCCAATGAATCTAGTGTCTCTGTCTGATACTATACTCTTTTGTAGTCCATGTAATATCACAATCTCCTTGAAAAATAGGTCTATAACATGTACTGCATCACTGATTTTCTTACAAGGTATGAAATTTTCCATCTTAGAAAATGTATCCACAACCACAAATATAGAGTCAAATCCTCTTGGTGTCTTAGGTAATCCCAACACAAAATCCATGCTAATGTCTTCCCATGGTCTCTCTAGTACTATCAATGGTGTATACATTCTAGTGTTCTGACTATTTCCTTTTGTAACTTGACAAATCCTACAACTTTGAACATATTTCCTGACATTCTTATACAACTGTGGCCAAAAATAGTTCTCACTCACCAATGATACAGTTTTATCAATTCCAAAATTTCCTGCTAATCCTCCACAATGCTTTTCCTTGATCAAATTGTTCCTCATTGAACTTATAGAGATACATAATTTATTGTTCTTGAATAACATATCTTCCTAAATGAAATAATCCAACCATTTGATTCTATCTGTCTATATAGGTTCCTTGCAAGCCTCCCATGCCTCAGCAAAATCAATTTCATCCTCATACATATGCTTCAGTTCTTCAAAACCTAATACTTCAATTGTCATATTTTTCAACAAACTTCTCCTACTCAATGCATCTACAACCTTGTTTGACTTTCCACTCTGGTGCTTCAACACAAATGTGTAACTCTACAAGAACTCTACCCATCTCATATGTCTTTGGTTCAGCTTCCCTTGACTATTCAAATATTGTAAAACTTGATGATCTGTATACAACAAAAATTCCTTAGGTAACAAGTAATGTCTCCACTTCTTCAAGGATTGTATTATTGCATAGAATTCTTGATCATAAATTGAATATATTCTCCTAGCATCATTCAATTTTTCACTATTCAAGTAGGCTACTAGTCTCCCTTCCTAACTTAACATAGCTCCTATTACACTTCCACTAGCATCACAATCTACTTGGAATACCTTATCAAAGTCCGATAGTGCTCACACAGGTTGTTCTATCACCTTTTGCTTCAACAACTCAAAACTCTCATGTGCTCCTGATGTCCACTTGAATTCCTTTCGGTCACCCCTCATTGTCTCTATCATAGGTGTGCAAATACTACTAAAATTTAAGATGAACTTCTGGTAAAAACTTGCTATTCCATGAAATGATCTTACTTCTCCAATGTTCACAGGTGTAGGCCATTCAACTATTGCTCTAACCTTCTCAGGGTCCATCTTTAATCCTTCTGTGGATATCACAAACCCCAAATACACTAGTTCTTCCTTCATGAAACTACACTTCTTGATGTTTATCAACAAATTCTCTTCCCTTAGCCTTTGAAATACTTGTCGGATGTGCTCCAAATGTCCTTCCTTAGTCTTATTGAAAATCAAAATATCATTCAGGTAAATAATGACAAACTTGCCTAATAATTTCTTCAAGACTTCATTCATTAGCCTCATAAATGTGCTAGGTGAGTTAGTTAGTCCAAATGTCATGAACAACCATTCATAAAATCCCTCATTTTTCTTGAAAGCAGTCTTCTATTCATCTCCCTCTCTTATCTTGAATTGATGGTATCCACTATTTAGGTCTATCTTGGTGAAATACTTTGCTCCGCTTAGACTATCCATGATGTCATCCACCCTAGGCAATGGGAATCTATACTTCACAGTGATCTTATTGATAGCTTTTGAATATGTACACATCCTCCATTCTTCATCTTTCTTAGGTGCAAGTACAATTGGTATCGCACATGGGCTCATACTTTCTCTAATCAATCCTTTCTTTAGCAGTTCCTGTATCTATTTGTTTAGCTCTACATTCTCTGCTGGTGTCATCTGGTGTGTAGCTTTGTTTGGAAAACTAGCTCTTGGAATAAGATCTATATGATGATTGATACTCTGGATTGGTGGTAATCCATTAGGTACATTCTCTAATACAAGATCTTGGTACTCTGTCAATAGTTAAGTGATTTACTTCTCTAGTGATTCTTCTTCTCTTGCGGTGATTCTCTCTACATCTAGGGCTCTGCACTTCCTTGGAATCAAAGCAAAACATAGGTTTCCATGTCTCAATCCATCCAAATTTTTTTGTCCATCTACCAAATTGATTCTAGCTGTACCACATACTTCACTTTTAGGTTCATCTTCCAAAGGTGTCAAGGTGATTCTCTTTCCATTGGACGTTATGGTATAGGTATTATTTCTCTCATAATGTATAACTTTCTTATCATATTGCCAAGGTCTACCCAACAACATATGACATACATCCATCGGCATAATATCACATAGTACTTCATCATGATATGACCCTATATGAAATTCTACTAGACATTGCTCACTTACTAGTATCTTGTGCTCATCTTGAATCTAGGCTATCTTATAAGGCTTTAGATGTTTTCTTCTTTTCAAATTGAAAATTTTCACCATTTCTTCAGAAACTAGGTTATTTTCGCTACCACTATCAATGATAACTTTGCAGCACTTACCTCATGCTTTGAATCTAGTCTGGAATAAAATTTTCCTCCACAACCCTTCCTTAGGTACTTATTTCTCCTGGAACAATGCTCTCCTCATGAATAATGATTCTCCCTTCTCAGGACTTCCTCTAGAACTCAGTGATTCCATTGGTTCTTCCTCCACATATCCGGTTCTTACATGATTTTCAATCTTCTTACTTTCTTGGCGACACTCAAATGCTCTATGTTCTTCTCCTCCACACTTAAAACATGTTTCTCTGAAAGTTATCTTGTCATATCCTTCCTCATCTCTCTGGTATCCATCATTGTGGTAAGAATTCTAGCCTCCTCTATTGTGGCATTAAGAATTTCCATCATCTCTCCCTTTATGGTATGAATTGGAATCCCTCTCTTCCTTGCAGTATGAATCTATGTCCTTTTTTCGCTCCGCATATGGTTTTTCTACTCCGGAATGTGACCTTCCTTTTTGAAATCTACCTCCTCTTCCTCTCTTCTTCTGTTCATTTCTTTTGTTTAGCTTGTCATCAACCTTTAATGCAAACTGATATGCTTCCTCTACCAAATTCATCCTTACCAGACTCAACTCTCCTTGAATGTTCATCCTTAGCCCATTGATATATCTTGCCACTTTCTCCTTTCTTGCTTCACTATGTCCAGTCCTAATGATGATCTTATGGAATTCCTCAGTGTATTCTTTCACAGTCTTTTCCTTCTATCTTAGGTTTTGCAATCTCTTCAATAGCTCCAACTCATAGTCTGTGGGTATAAACTGGTTTTTCAATTTTGTCACCATTCTATCCCATTTCACAATATTCTCTTTACCTTTTTTGTTCCTCTCCAATTGAAATTCCTTCCACCATATTGCAGCACGTCCTTTCAGTTTAGTCTTTGCAAATCTCATTCTCTCCAAGTCTTCAATTTCTTCATATTCAAAGTATTGTTCAATGTCATTTATCCAATCAATCAACTCTTCAGGGTTTAGGCCACCAATATAGTTTGAAATCTCCATTCTAGGTCACTTTCCTATTTTTGAAATAGTCTTCAACATCTTCATTTGATATGATTCTTCCTCTTCCGAGGTTTCTTCAGTTAGGTTTGCAGCTTGAACTTCATCATCAACACTTTCATCATTAGGTCTAGGGTTTAAACTTTTTCTTCTATCTTCTTCAACAACATCTAATCTCACTTTCATTGTTCACATCATTTCTATCATCTCATTCATCTTTCCAAAAAATTAATAGTAGTATGAATTCTCCTTGGTGACATCTCTTCCTAGGATTTGGTGCAATTACCTCAAGTCGGCGATCTAGCTACATGGTTGCAACTGCCTCACAATCGGTGATTTGTTGACAAACACAAGTATGTTGGCCTCAAGTTGACAATCTGTCCACACAAAGATCTTATAGAATTCCTTTCTTAACTTCACTCTCCTCTCCCAATGTCTAAAAACTCGCTTTGATACCACTTGGTGCAGTCAAGGATGGAGGGTCTAGGAATAGGACTATCTAGCCTTGCAGCAGGAGTAAACATAATGAAAACTCAAAGAATTAGAATAACAATCCCACATGGGGGTATAGAGAATGATCAATTATTGACTGGCAACATGCCCTGCCTTCCAACTTACAATTTATAGAATGATATGGCGTTAAGCCCATAAATACAATGTGGGATGAAGCCCTTATCTCTTATATCTTCCTACTTCTCTATCACTCTATCACTACTACCTAATGCAACTACAAAATGCTTATATATATCAATTCCTAGCTCCGAAAAAGGTTCGCGTAAGCCTCAAGAGGTCCCAAACCCCAAAGTTGATGAAATGTGTGAAGGCTAGCCAAAACATATGGTTCTCCATTGATCCTTGGACAAACATGATGCAGATCAAAATAAAGGCTCCTCGATGAATGTGCATCCTTATGAAATGGTTTCCTAAGCTTTGTAAGTCACAATATAGGTCCACACACTTGAAAAGCCAAGACTGGTCTATGAATGCTCTCTATCCAATTACAATTGATATTTTCTTAGCGATATCTTCGTACTGGGATCTCCAAAACACTTGAATTCTAGATATGATGTAGATGTTGCAATGAAGATCATATATCCTGCTCTATGAGCTCTGATGTTATAATGCGGTATAATGCGGTATGAAATATTGAGACTAGGTTATGACAATTTACTGAAATGTAAGAAAACATGAATGCAAATTCCAACATCTTCTCTAACATAATACAATTTCTTGAAATTTTTGTCCTTTTTGTCTTTATTGTCTCTGCTGTTCTTGTGTATGGCTCTATTTGGAAATCTTGAAGCATAGTGACCAATATTTCCACAACTGAAACATTTAAAAGGTAACATACCTTTGTACTTGTCAATACTTTTCTTCAATTTCCTTGTAAAATTTGCTTCCAAATCCTCTGAACTATCACCATCTGGATCATCTTCTATCTTTGTAGCTTTGAAGGTTGTTTCTATTTTCTCCTTTTCTTTTCCAAATTTCCTCATTTCAAATGCGGTCAAGGTGCCAAATAGTTGTTCTTTAGTGAATTTCTTTGGATCATAAGCTTCCTCAATGGTTGAGACCTTATCACTGTAGCTCTCCGGTAGGGTCATTAGAATCTTGTCCATTACATCTTCATCTGTCAGAGCACCACCTTGATTTTTGACTTCATTTATTGCAATGTCAACCCTTTGAAAATAGCTTGTAATGTCTTCACCTTCTTCCATTTTCAAGTTCTCATATCTGTGCTTAGATGTTAGCTTCTTTGATAATTTGACTCCATCATTTCCTTCATAGATATCTTTCAACTTTTCCCAAACTTCATAAGCAGTCCCCAATGAAATAACTTTTGTCAACTAAGTCTTACATAAAGCACTATAGATTGCATACCTTTCTTTTTCATTTTCTTCATAGGCAGAAATCTCATCTATAGAAGAAGGACCACTTTCTGGCTCAACATATTTTGTCTCAACAACTTTCCAAGTCTTGTAACCAAGAGAGATCAGGTAACCTCTCATTTACACTTTCCAAAAACTGTAGTTAGATCCATCAAACATAGGGATTGTCAATTTGTGTGCCATCTGATCTACCTCAAGCAATTAAGCTCTTCTCAGAGGAACCAAAGCTCTAATACCAATTTTTGAAATGCACAAGAAAATTGAGAGGGGGGGTGAATCAGTTGTCACCAATCACATTCACAAATCTCAAACAATTATTAACTCCACATCCACTTTAATCTATTATTAAGTATGAGCATGAACTGCAAATAACAGAAAGCAATATCAACACAAGAAACACCAAATTTACGTGGAAAACCCAATAAGGGAAAAACCACAGTGAGGATTAACTCACAATATAAGAGTAATTGCAAAACCATTTACAAAGAGGCTCATTTCCAAAGGGCTCATTGCCCAAGATAGGACTCACTGTCTAGATAGGACTCACTATCCAAATGGGAGGCTCACTGCCTACAAATACAAAAAGATAGAAAGAAGAATGTTACATAGAGAGCACTATCTCAATTTAATAGAAGATCCACCACAACAACTTACACACATTCGTGGCCTTGATCAAAGAATTGAAAATACCATTAGCTCACCGCTTTTAGGAGTCAAACACATTGAAGTTCTTGCTGCCTCAATTCACTTTTGTACAATCTCTCACATCTATCTTGCTACTCACTTGTGGTGTACAATCCTTTACATCATGTCTTGTATTTATAACATATTCAATCTTGGAAACTTTCTCCAAGGTCGGCTACACACCCTTTATTTTACAAATTCAAATTAGGTTGGCAACTCAACATTCTCACGGTGGATAAGAATGAGAGTGGACCGAACCAACACTTAACCAAGACCCAAAACAACATCTTGGATCAATCACACACTTCCTTAATTGATACTTATCCTTCCCATGATGTGTAAACACCATGTCTACCAAACCTAATGAAAACACCAATGAACTTTGAAGTACACACTACCGCAACAAGAAGATAACATGTGGACCACATAACATGCTTCACCATGCACAGGAACAAATCTTAGATGCCTTTAGATTCATCTGCATCTACTTCAACAACCTTCATACACATAACACTTTCCATTAGTCCATGCGTATTGTACAGACACACACAATAACTCTGAAACTAGTCTTCCAGAGCACCAAACCATGAACACCTTTGACAGAACATAGATAACATCATTACAAGCCGCCTTCTTCCAAATCTGCAAGGCCAAAAACAAACCAATGGAGGATTGTGGAGCAAATACATTTCTCCCAGTCCACAAACAAATAACTCCGCTAGACCAGTTTAGAAACCAGTGAACTCAACTTTCACTTTTCATCAGCCTAGAAGCTATAATCTAGGATATATCACTTAAGAATTCCCTTAAAAAACACTTTAGATCTACACGAGCATAGGATCAACATAGAAGAAATGCGGAACACATATCGAAGCACATTCTGAACACACACACACACATCTGTCTTCACTATTTATTAATTTTCTCAAAAACACTTGGTAACTCATCATATCAGCACACCTGCAAAACCATAAAGATAGCTCCATGTACTAACAACATCTCAACAGTATCTCAACCATACATGCACCACTTGCAATCACTTGTTTCCTTTGTCTGCAATAACCTATACTGTATTGACATCAATGACAACATTAATGACAACACCACCATACTCATTCATACTTGCAACAATGTTTCAAATGAAAAAAGGCAAGGCTCCTAGTCTAGATGGTTCCCTATTGAGTTCTTCCAGGAGTTTTGGGAGATTATCAAAGTGGATATCCTTGAGGTGGTGTAGGAGTCGCAATGCAATAAGCAAATGCTTCGGGCTATGAACTCTACCTTCTTGGCTCTCATTCTGAAAATGGAAGGAGCTAATTGTCTAGACCAGTTCAGACCCATTGATCTCTACAATGTTTTTTACAAAATTATCACTAAATTGATTGCAGAAGAATTAAGCCTTGGCTCAACTCTTTGATCTTATTTGAACAAGGTGGTTTCATTGCTAGCAGGAAAATCATTGATGGGATCATGATTGCTTCAGAGGCCATTCACTCTATGGTGACTTCGAAGGAGAAAGCCATGCTCATCAAACTTGATATGGCTAAGGCTTACGATAGATTATGATGGGAATTCTTATAAAAGGTTTTATAGGCTTTTGGGTTGGATAGGGGGTGGATTGAGTGGGTCATGAGTTGAGTTACTTCTTCATTTTCTGTCCTCATTAATGGGGAACCTTCAAAGTTGTTTGGTGCTTCTAGGGTCCTTTGTTAGGGGGACCCTCTTTCTCCTTGTTTATTATTATGGCTAAGGTGTTGGGATGATTTATCAAGTTTTGCGTTAGCCAAGGTTTGATTCAAGGTTGGAGCTAGGGTGGTAGGATGCATCCACATTCTCATTTGCAATTTATAGATGATACTACTTTGATGGGGATGGCCATAATTTAGGAGGCCATGAACTTAAGCAAAACTCTGGATATTTATTTGGATGTTTCTAGGAAAAATATCAATGAAGATAAGTCCTCAATATTCTTCTTTAACACTACCTAGTTGATTTAGAACTGGATTGCTCGTATTCTTCAGTTTTAGATTGGCTCTCTCCCTTTTTCTTATCTTGGGATTCCTATCTCAGTGGGCTCTCAACTTAGAAATATTTGGCAAGAGGTGTTGGATAAGTTTTGAAGGATAGTTAGTAATTGGACTTGTAGATGGCTCTCGACAACTGGACATGTGGCTCTTTTGAAGTTTGTGGTGCATGCTCTTCCTATTTATAGATGTTTTGTATAGGTGGCCCCTAAGTGTTTTGTTAAGGAGTTTGATGCCTTAGCCTGTTAATTCCTGTAGGCTAGTAATTTTTCTTCTTCAAAATGGAGCCTTTTTAGATGGGATTCTGTGTGTAGTCTGAAGTAGGAGGGGGGTCTTGGGCTCAAGCCTGTTGGCTTAATTGGCTAGGTCTTAGCTACAAAGTTATATTAGCAGGGTGAAGCCACAATAGTGGTTTACAATTTGATGGAGGAAGGAAAATTGAGAAAAAATGACCCAATGGCAAAAAAATTGGTTTTAGGGGTTCAAATGAACCTACAAGTTCGTCGAACCCAAAAGGGGTTTGCCTGAACTAGGGTTCGAGTGAACCCATTAATTACTGGGCCCATATTTCTCGCCCAAAAAAATAGAAGGAAATGCTTATTGAAGGGTGGTTTCGAATCCCTAGGGGTTCGAACCCCCCTTATTCCTCATTCTCCCCTTGAAACACAAAAAACCTAAATTTTTACACTTCAAAGCTTAGGTTGAGGTTGAAAATGGAGGAATCTTCACAAACCCAACTGGAATCGGGTAGTCCTAGCAATGAGCTATCCAACAAATATAATTTTAATATGTTTTGGTTTTATTATGTATTTGTTTTTTAGTTTTATTAAACATAGGTTTTTCATCGAAAATGAAGGTCTTTGTTCTGCACATGTGAAAAAATAATAGATTATTAATTTTTTTTTTAAATATGAGTGCACCAGATATTGAAGTCCTTGATCCAACAAAAAAAATTGAATTTCAATATGTACACAAAAAGTTACGCATTATACGGTGGCGCTATGTCTGAATTGTAATTGGTTTGACTTCGAATCTTGATTAAAGAAAAAATATTCAATAAAAAAACATCTAACCTAGTGAAAGCACTAGATATCAAAGTTACAAATCTAAATTTGAAAGAATTAGAATTTTATCCTTCATGGAAAAAAAATTATGCGTTATATGGTGTGCGCCACTTTTTAAAAATGTTGTTTTATGAAAAAAACCAGTTTTCATGGGAGATGGAAAAGAAGTGCAATTTGATTCCAAAATTTTTGAAAAAAATATTTTTAGAATCTACAGAGAAAATGTGACAAGACTCTAGTTTGCATCATTTTCAAATTCCTCATGGTTTAGCCACTATAGGTGCCTAAATGTGAAGATTTAGTTAAAAATAATAATTTCAGTGTCCAGTTTGGCCAAAAATTGTAAACCACTATTGTGGGATCACCCAACGTTGGTGTACTAGCTAGAATCAATACTGAGCTAGGATTCTCACTATTAAGTATCTCAGGGGGGGTGTGTTGAGGATGTGCCTCAGTGTTTCCTTCTAGGGAAGGGTTCCATGATTTGGGAGACTCTCAAAAGAATGGTGAAGCTCCTTAAGTAGGGTCTCTTTTGGATTTGCAATAGTGGATTTGAGGCTCTCTTTTGGCATGATTTGTGGGATGGCAATCCCCCTATTTTGACCATGTATTGGCCATGTATCATCATCTAGAGCCCCTTTGTAATAGTTTTCTAGAGGTTGGTTGGTGCAAAGTGTGTGAATTCAAGATGGTGTAGGCTCTGGGATAGGTGGAGATGGTGTATTGGAAGACTTCACAAGAGTGGTCACTAGGGGGCATTGAGGAGGCTCATTTGGAGCTCGCTAGGATCTTGGCTGACAAACTTTGCAATTCCCTTTTTGAGAGGGATTCTTTGGCTTGGGGTCCTTCTCTAAAGGTTAAATTTATTGTGGCCTTAGGCTACCTTGAGCTGGATAGACAGGTGTTTGGGAATCTAAAGGTGCCTTGGTGGAAGTAGGTTTGGAGTAAATTTTCTTGGCCCAAATTCACAACTTTTTCTTATGGTTGGTTGTGCAGAATAGATGTATTACCTAGGATAATCTATAGAAGAGAGGTTTTCATGGCCCCTTTCTTTGTGTTCTTTGTAACAACAATGAGGAAAATTCCTCTCATCTCTTCTTCTTGTGTCCTTTTGCTCAGGAGATTTGACACTTCTGGAGGGGGGCTTGGAAGCATGCCTATGTTCATGCCACTTCTTTAGTGGAATTTTGGAACAACATGGATAGGCCTCATGCTCATTCACCTTTTCTCAAGTTTTCTTGGTTCCTTGGCCCTTCCCTACTTATTTGGTAGTTGTGGTTGAAAAGAAACATGCAGATTTTTTAGGGGGTGCAAATGGCTATGCTACAACTTTGGTATAAGATCCTCACCAGGGTTTAGGAAACTATTTATGCGAAATGTGACATGGCTGATGATGTTGCTCTTGGTGATGAGGTGATCATAAAGAATTTGAACCTCGATGTTGGTGAGCCTAATTCCACTAGTAGTAGGGTACTTCGATGTATTAAGCAAAAAAATTCAACATGAAGGTAAATGGACACCTTCTCCTCAAGGTGTTCTGAAGGTGAACATTGATGGTTCTTCTCGGGGGAATCCTAGCCATGTTGGGATTGGAGGTATTGGGTGTAATAGTGTTAGGGAAAGTGTGTTTTTCTTCTCTTTTTATAAGGGGCAGCAGACTAACAATCTTATGGAGGCTTCAACTATCCTCTATGCTATGGAGAGAGGTTACTCCCAGGTTGGAGGAAGATTATATGTGAATCTGATTCACAAATTGTTGTAGATATGTTGACTGAGAAAAAGCCAGAGGGAGCTAGTTGGAAACTAGCTTTAGTGATTAGATAGATTTTTAGAATGTCTAATTCGTTGGAATACATCTCATTTTGTCATATTCCTAGAGAGTGGAACAAAGTGGCTGATTGTTTGTCCAAATGGGCTTCTAAGCAGGAGGATAGGTGGGACGTGGGAGATTGGAGCCTTTTTCCTTCAAATTATGTGAGGAATTTGGAAAAAGGTTATTTGGGAAGCCATGAATATGTAACGGTACTCTTTTAGGATTCCTTTGTGGTTTCCTTTTCTTCTTTTGGTTGCTTTGTAATATTCCTAATTTTATAATAAATTTTTACCCCTCTTTTATTAAAAAAAAGATGTAGATCTAGGTCTGATTGGCTCACCTTCATGGTTGAAAGTTAATATAAACACCTTGTTGATCTATTTCTTAATGAAACCTTAGAAAAAGGAGACAATGATTCTAGGTTCTTTACAAAAGACATAAACACCCCCTTTTCTCCCCCTATTTTTCTTCATTTTATATTGGTGAACCTAACATTTTAACATCATAACACAGGCTTCTAAAATATGAAGTGGTTCAACCATAGATCTAGTTTTTCATTACATTGTTTTGTATTGTTCATTTAGGGTTTCATCATAAAGGTACAAAAATTCAAAAAAAAAAAATTACATCCCATATTGCATCATAGGTTGCATTAGGGTTTATTTCAATCATTTAGGTCAGATCTACATTCAAAATTGCTTTCAGAATTGTCGTGTGTTGTTCAACCATTGTTACACATTTGCATTTGAATCAGATTATCTTAAATTGAGAAAAATTTGGAAAAATATTCACTTGCAAACCTATTTGCACACAAAAATAGAAATCTTAAATGGTCTAATAAACATTCAAACTTTTAGTTTTTAGATGCCCTATCAAGGAAATAAATGTCCTTGGGTGCCTCTGTCCTACTACACTTGGATCAACAAATTTTTTCACAATTCTCTGTCTATGTGTCTTCAGTCTGTTTATGCTTGCAGATTTCTAGTTTAGAATTTCAAATTGTATATATTTAGGCATCTTTCATATAGCTCAAAAAAGTGAAAAAAATTACATTGTTTCAAAATTTGCATCAAAATCATCATTTTCACATATAGGCATCTTATAATAAATCAATTAAATTACATTTTAGATTTGGAAATTGCATTAAAAATTGTCAAAACATTTTCAACATTGTTGCACATTTGCATTTTGAACCTCATTGGCATAAATTGAGAAAATTTTGGAAACACATTTATTGTTGGACTTGTCTGCAACCAGAACCATAATCCTTGAGAAAAATCACACACAATAAGACTTTGAAGTTTGGGAAAACCTACCCAAGACATATATGCCCTTGGGTGCCTCTATCTTCCTACTTTTGGCTCAATTTTTTTTTGAATGTATATCTTTCGTTTTGTATTCTCTGTTTTCTTTTGTTGTCTGAATTTTGTTTCTAAGTATTTTACTATGGTTATTTGACAGTTTAGTGTTCATCTTGGGTACACTTAGTGTTTTGAAACTTGCATGAGCTTCACAACCTAGTTTCCTATTGTCAATACTTTAGTAAGACATAGTTATAGACTTATGGCATCTTGCATTGTTGCTACATCTGTTGTGAATCAGCCGAGTCTTCCAACTCTTTCATACAAAGTGTTGTCAATACTCAACCCATTTTGGACTCTATCCCTAATATTACCATACTGATGACAACTTTACAATCAACCAATTTTATGGATGTTGAGACTATTGTTGCCCATGTTCTCAAAAATAAACTGAAACAATTAGACAAAGATTTAGAAGGACTTCAAGACTATGTGAGTACTGATTATCTAGTTGGCATATCAATCCCTATAATAGATAACATGAGAAAATTGATTAGTGATGCTCAAGGATTAGAGTTTTTGTGTAGCCTAGCCCATATAGTTGATGCTAATGTACCTACAATGGCTAGTTGCTATCAAGATTTGGGACACACTCAAAGTCAAGGAGGAAATCAAGTCTCCCTCCCCACAACTATAGCCTCTATTCCCACATACACAAATCCAATTGTTTGTTCAATGATATAAAAAAACATTGGCATAACTCCAACCTTAGGCCTTTCCACTAGAAATCCTTATGGTTTTGGGCTATCACATGTTACACCTCAAATTTCATCCCCTCTCATAAATTTGCAACATAGTAGTCCTCCAAGCGCATACACAATCCCACCATATTCGCCACATTCCTAAAACATGTCAACCAATCATTGATCATTAATCATCTTTTGCAAACTGTAACCTCACTTCAATAACAAATCTCCACATTGAACCAAAATCAAAATGGACAACCATTGCAATATATAAAAAGAAGCCCATTGTCACTTGAAATCATGAAAACACTGATGCCAGAAAACATAGAGATGTACCTCGATTTGACATTGTATAATGGTAAAAGAGACCCTAGCAATCATATATTGGCATATATACTATCTTGTGTAATGACTTCATTTTTGAAGATAAACTCTTGGCTAAACTCTTTCCTAGGTCATTGAAAGAAATATATTTAGAATGGTTTTGTTCATTATCGAATAACTCAATCCACTCTTTCATGAGCTTATTGATGCCTTCCTCCAACATTTTCAAGTAAACATTGGACCTAACCTCACACCAACTGATTTGGTGTGATGCAAACAAAGGAAAAATGAAAAGATAATAGACTTGATAGGGTGCTATCAGTTGCTTTATTTATAAATCAATCGTACTCTCCTCGATGCGAATGTTCAAAGAGTATTCATTAAAAATTTGCAACCTAGAATAAGGGATAAGATCTTGTTGATGAAATATCCATCCTTTATACACTTGTGCATGTGTAATAACCCTAGTCCATGTTTGGAGGTTTTAACGATATAATCCAATAAGAGTTGACAATGTAAAGATGTTAATATTTTATAGAATGGTACTTTGTAATATTCCTTTTAGAATTACTTTAAATCTTGCATTTATTATTATAGATAAGATATCAAATTATGCTAAAAGAGCAACTTTAATTACTAATTATGAGAGTAGGTTATGACTATATGAATAAGAGAGGATATTATGATAATTCCAATAATATCAAAGAGAAGTATTATGATAATTTGACAAAGAGAAGTATTCTCTAGTTCTAATTGATCACTCTAAAATCAAGTGATATAATATAACATAAACTATGGCATAAAAATGGTTGTTGTTTTTTGATGTGATTCTTCAATAACATACAGATTGTTGATTGTGAGAATATGCCTTTTTCATTGTCTCATATGATAGAATTGTGCTCATGCAAATTCCAATTTAGGCTTTGTATCAAATATATACAATCATGGCATGCATCCAAAATATAGGTTGATCGTGGCTCTTTGGAGCACTAAGATCTGTTGTGTATATATATATATAATTTTGCTTATGCAAGAGGTTAGACCTCTTTAGATTGTTGTTTCTGAAGTTATCTTTATATTCATGTAATGGTTGTGGACCTTTAGAGAGAACTCACTCAGAGGTGTCAACTATATAATTTTTCCATTCTTCGATGATGTTCCTTTACATGCTATACTTCTTTTATATGCTCTCATGCCTCTACGTTAAGGGTGGCATCCTTTACCCACGTCCCTTGAAGTGAATCGATGCCTTCTTTAATATATTGTTTCCCTCAAAGTTTATTATATTATTGTTGCATTAGTATCTTCTAACTATAACATTCGTTGTCTATATTTAATCACTATAATGCTAAAGGAGTATGATAATGGGACACAATAGCCAATGAATGGCAGTGAAAGGGAATGCCAGTAGGTTTAATATTGATAAGCTTCACAGACGATGGTTGTAGAGATAAAGCTTGAATATCATCTAATATGCTCTGATGGAAAACAAGGTAAGTAATTTGGCTATTAAAGAATCCAATATAATCTTTGACTATAATCAATGCCCATATAGAGCTGAATATATAAATTGAACCGCCTTGTAAATACTTCTGCGATGGGTTAGGATGACCAATCGCAAATGGTCTTCAATAGAGGTCCCAATGGTACCAACGACACTTAGCAAAGACATTAGAATGAGATTCAACATTGACTTGTCAAACCTCCATGTAAGTTGGCAGGGTCTAATGATTCCACATTCATACTTGCAAGGTAAATTGCGGTAGTGAATAGATAGAATCGACTTTCCAGATAATGCTAATGTGCTTAATATTTAGATAAGTTTAAATCTTTATTTTAAACTTGAATGTAATCACCGAAGTGGGGTTATTGCAGTCCCCCCTTCCTGGAAATTACTTACCCACAAGCAATTTTAGATCTTCATGTTGATACCAGGTTCTTAAATAAGTCTATAGAACATTCCAACACATATCCATTGCTTTATGTTGATGTCGTTGGACTCACAAAGTTTGTCACACTCTATCACATGATGAATCAATTTCATGTCGTTCAATATATCGATCATATAAATTCCTAGGTCCCAAGGTTAGTAGCACCATCCAGTCAGAACGTGATCTTGTTGATTACTGGTAAAGATGATCTCCTTACTTTCAAAAACTATTGAATCCGAAATGATTCCAAGATTCCAAGCTAGCCTTAGAAGTGAACCATCACATTAATGTTGCGCTACTTTGATTTTAATAATTTGCTTCTCATACTCAAACTTCCTCCATCTCTTCTGGAGTGCGAACAAGTGTTCATTGTCTAAATTGAAGTAGATATCATTATTCATTCTTATATTTTATCTTTTGAGTTATCTTCTCTATGTGGCTGAAGGATAATGCCATACTCAACTTCCCTTGAAATTGTGCTTCTCCTTATGAACTAGGAGATATCTCTTACATGCATGTGATGAAGTTTATACTTACATTGGTTTGTCCTCTTGCTTTAGTTTCCTCTTCCAAACTTTCATAGATTCTTTCTTCTACTTGCTAAGTATTTTTATCTTCTTGTTTTGTCTTGAAGGTCTTGTAATACAACTTTTGCAATGATGTGCTATATGTCCATAGTTGTTGCATTTATAGCATATAACCTTATAATTTATTGGAGGAACATATGTATTGTAGTTTGTACTTGCCCACCCACTAATATTTCTATTTTTGTTCCATCTATTGTTATATCTCACTTGTGTTCTACACTCTCTTACCTTATGTCCAAAATGATTGGATGAGTAACAATAGCCATAAAAGATACTCTTGAACCTATATGTATGCACTTGCCTCAAAGGAAAGAACATCTTGAAATTGTCCTCAGATAATAAGGCACAACTATTCGATGATTGTGTCATGTTTTTACAATATCATTGTATCTTGAAAGTATAGGCTTGTGGTTTATAACGAGTACCCACAATTGTAGTTAACCTTCAAAGTTTTCTAGATATTTTTATGATCTTTAAAATTAATAAATTCACAAATATTTTATAAAAAGGAATTTCATGATTGGATAATTCTCTCCATTATTATGAGGATTGTTCAGGTCCACCATGAGAATGCAATGATAGATGGTATGAGGAAAATTAGTTGGATAGACCTTAATGCATGTGGGAAATATCAAAGGTTGCTCAAAGTTCCTCGTCACAACCTAGAGTGCACCCAAATACCTAGTGTACATTATTTTTTCATTTGGTCATGCTTGTTAGTGAAATCACAAGCATCATTTTTCCAAGCATATAATATATTTATCCTAGATTATCAAATGACATCAAATTCAATGTGATATCTATACATCCATGATTGTTTTATAATACACCTTGAAGATTGACATAAATTACTAACAAGACCATCAACAAATTAAAGTAAAACGTAAAAAAAATTGAGTATGTATTTTAATAAAAGCATAATGTTCAAAATGTAAAATAAATATGAATATTTATTTTAATAAGAACATAATGTTAAAATAACCTTAATGAATATTTCTTGGAAACATATAGAGAAATACTATGACTGTCAACCTAAAGGAAGTTTAACACCCAAACAACAACATATGTACACATCAATCTCTCCAACTTGTCCACCCCATGTTTTGTATACATGTTTAAATTGGAATTTAAATATTAAAGCAAACAAGAAAGAAATACAATAAACTTAATGTATATTTCTTGGAAACATATAGAGAAATACTATGATTGTCAACCTAAAGGAAGGTTAACACCCAAACAACAACATATGTACACATCAATCTCTCCACCTTGTCCACCCCATGTTTTGTATACATGTTTAAATTGGAATTTAAATATTAAAGCAAACAAGAAAGAAAGACAATAAACAACATCTACCCCCACGAAAATATTTCTACCAAACTGGGAGATTTTGAGCATACCATAGACATCTATTAGAGCACAAGGAATTTTTTTTTAAGGATTTTTAAAAGTATTTTGAAAAGATGAGACTTGCATAGATAGTCGAGTCACAAAAAGACAACAAAATAGAATGTGTTGCTTCACTAAAATTTGTTATGTAATAACAATCACCATGTCTTGGGAGCTGCACAACACATCAAATAACAACACATACCTGACACAAACCCTAACTAATGAGCACTAATATCCATATGTAGCTTAAAATTGATCTTTGAAGGAGAACTTGGAAACATACGAATATGTTATGTCCTTCACCAAGAGTCTACTCCATGAACCAAGCATGCCAATAATCACAAATGAAAACATTTATTGTTTTAATTCTTTTTTTTATGTGGTTTATGATTGTTGGAGAGGGAACATACAAGACATAAATTTTTGCTACACATAATTTGTGAATGGTCAAAGCACATTAATAGGTTTAATTTAAAATTTAAAATGTAAAAATAAGAACATAAAAAATTGTTTTAATTTTCACCTCACATGATTCCAATATTTTTTGGTAACCCTTATTTAACATATTTTAAAATCTATTTAAATAATAAGATTGATAACTCTTTCAATTATTTCTATTGAAATAGTTTTTAAATGAAAACTAATATCATAAGTGATAAATATTATTGCACTCCTTTTTGAGCATTTTGTCAAATAGTTAGTGTACCTTGTGTATTCTTTCACATTTTGCATACGTTCCACCAAGACATTATGCTTTTATGGATGTACATGCCTTGTTTAAAAGCTCTAATTCTGTCACAAACTAAAACAACATTGGTGAAGGTTATGCAGATTGGATTTACACTTGTCTATTGCATTTGATCCTAGAGGGGAGAAAACATAGGAAAAGCTTCAATTTTTGCCACATGGTCAATGTATTTCAGTTTTATTTTAAAATTTAAACTGAAAAACATTAGAAACTATTTTAAGTATTCAAATGAGGAGATATCTGGGCACAATCTTTTTGCCTATAGAAAAAGGGAAAGCCCCACATTTTTGACAACCCTTATTTAACATATTTAAAAATTTGTTTAAATGAAAAACATTAAAAACTTTGTTGAAATATTTCTGTTGGGACAGGCTTTAACCAAAACATAAGTTCCTCACAACTAAATAATTTCTGTCTACTATTCTTCGAATGGGTGTTTTGCAGGAGAACAGGGGAGGCTGCTCTGCGTCTCCTCATCCACAAGAATCTCTACCACATCAGACTCTACATTACAAACACCATTACCAGTTCATAAGCAACCACCTCCCTAGTCCACTTATCCACCATATGAACAGTCAGATCCTTGAATAAGGTTAAGCTGCATATTGAAGACTTTCAGTAGGGAATAGAAAGAAATATAGGTTTATGGAGCTCTGAAAGGCTTGGAGATAATTATAGAGCACTAAAATCCAATATATAGTGCTGTAGAAGTGTTGTAAATGGAAATAAAGGCTCAGAGAGTGCAAGAGCTTTTTAGATGGCTAGTTTTTGCAAACAGTTTCAAATAAAGTTTTTTCAACTAAGGGCCATTAGTATTAAAAAGGTACTACGCTGCCACGTTGAAGGCATTAGATTGCAGGACACATTTCAATATGATTTGCCCCCTGTTCTTAAATGATAAGAATTGATTATTTTTGTTTGAAGCTCTTTTTTTTTTTAAAGTTTTAATGTCTCAGATTTTTCAATTTGCGTAAGAAAAACAGAAAAAAAGTTATAATTTAATTTTATATTTTCAATAATTTAATTTTATATTTTCAATAATTTAATTTTATATTTTCAATATTTTATTTTTACATAACTTTTAAAAAAATTGAATAAGTGATGTAATTATATGAAGATTTTTATCATTAATGCTTAAGATCATATTTTATGATCACATCTTTTTCAGGCTTGAGTAATAAAAGAACTTGATCACATTTACAATTTTTACTTGAAAACAAAGTTTTTCTAACAAAGTTTTTAAAAATTAATTTAGTTAAATTACTGTTATTCAATTTATAATCAGACATAATTTTTTCTTAAATTTTAAAATTCCAACTATCTGAAATTCAGAAAAAACATAAAATAAACATTAACGTTATACAATTCTGAAACAAAATATTTATTAGAAATGAGCTCATAATGTACATAAACAGGATTTTACAAGGAAGCGAAATAGTAATAGCTAGCTATACAACATTTTAATAAGCTACCTTGAAAATCAAAAGTCATAAGCTGGAATTTACACTCTCCCAACTATACAGAGAACTTTGGCTTTGCAAATCCGTGCTCCCCTGCTGAGGACAGTCACACATACCCAATTGGCTTTGCAAATCCGTGCTCCCCTGCTGAGGACAGTTACGAATACCCAACAGCCCAGTAGCCTTGTACGAATTCAATAACCATTCATCATTCTCTACACTGAACACATTTTTACATTCCTCTTGAAACTCTGTACAATCCATTACATAGGCTGCTTCGCACAGCAAATCAGAGCTTTTGTGCTCATCTCCAACCCAATTGGAAAGATTGAGATCTGGATTCGAAGCTGGTGTAGATTGGAACTCAGGTTTCAGCTCCAGTACCGTCTCCAAATATTCAACATAATCCTCTGTCGATGCATCCACACCCTTGATCAAACCTGGGGCTACGCTTTCCTTTGAATTTGGACCATTATCTGTATTTGTTGGCGGAAAACTTGCTTCAACCTCTGTCAGACTCTCCTTTGAAATTAGAGCATTGCCTAAATTGGGTGGCGGCTCTGTTCTGGGAAAATTGAGCTTGGCTTTGGCGCCTCTGATCTTAAAAGCTTTTCGATCATAAGCCCTGGCTGCATCCTCCAAAGTACTAAAAGTGCCAAGCCACACTTTAATTCCCTTGATCGGGTCTCTAATCTCCGCAGCCCATTTTCCCCAGGGGCGTTTCTTTATGCCTCTGTATCCATGCTGCTCACTACACTTCTTCTTCTTATTTACCCCCCTCAGAATTTCCAGTTCATCGCCAACGCTTCCTTTGGGGTATGATATATTGTCCGAATTGGCCCACAAATCCTTAGCATTGGCTCTTCTTCTCCAAGAAGAGGAGGGAGGTTTAAACTGAGAGATAATAGCTCCTTCACTCATTTTATCACATCCGATGAAAATGTTTTGACAGAACAGGGATGCATTGATTAAGTAGCAATACTAACAGATACAAAAATATATATATATACAGCGGGTGGTTCCGTGCGCAATTAGTTTCAGAAACTGCAGTCATTGTATAGGCAGTTTCAAAAAATAGAATGACCTAAAGCTGCGCAATTTCTCTGTCAGGAATATTGTACGTGACGTGCAATGCACTCCAAACTCTATGGATTCAATCTGCACTTTTCACGTTTGGAAATTTGGGCTTTAAACTCATTGCACTGAGCACGTTGAATCTCTTTGAGCATATCTTTACCTTTCACGAAGACGCAACTTGTAAATCCACATCACAACTCTTGCGCTTATCCGCTGAATGAGCGGATGGCTATAAAGCAATGCCTCAACGGGCCTGGCTTAACCAGCACACTCCAAGCGTTGACCTGCTTAGGTGGCTGGTGTGGGCCCCTCTAAACCCGTCCGTTTGCCGTTACTCGTGCAAAGTTTAATTTTTGAAATTGTTTCTCCCGCCCTTACTCCATATGCAGACTTCGACCCGAACAATTTTTATTTGCGCCGTACTCCCGGCTTGTGCCAAAATGGGAGCTCTGGAACAGGGTATTGACATCCATCGAAACGTAATGCAAGCTCGATTATTGTCAGAGATAGTGCAGTTGGAAATGCTCTGGTAAACGTGTATGCAAAAATGTGGAAGCATAGGAAAGGCACATGAACTGTTTGATCAGATACCTCAAACAAATGTGGTCTCATCGAATCTCAAAGAAATGTGGTCTCATCGAGTGCTATGCTTGCGGGATATGCACAAAATGCCTTCTGTTGAAAAGGATTTTGAAGCTTTCAACAAAATGCGATTGGCAGATGTAAAGTCAGAGTTCGCAAAATCTGCCAGCATACTCACAACCTGTGCAAAATGGGAGCTTTGGAACAGGGTATGGGCATTCATCACACAATGAGCGATAGATAAATTTTGCAGATGTTGTAGTTGTAACTGCCCTGGCAGACATGTATGCAAAATGTGTAAACATAGATAACGCATGTGAACTGTTTGATGGAATGCCTTCAAGAAATTTGTTTTCATGGAATGACCTGATTGTAGGATATCCAAAATGTGGAAGCATAAACAGGGCACCTGAACTATTTGATAGAATGCCTCAAAGGCCTGATTGCAATATATTAAAAAAAGGGTTTGTTGAAAAGGCTTTAGAAACTTCCAACCAAATGCATTTGGCAGGTGTACAACCAGACTCTGGCAGGTGTACAACCAGACTCTACAACCATTGCCAGCATCCTCCCAGGCTATGCCAAATGGGAGCTTTGGAACAGGGTGTGGACATCCATCGAAGTATAAAGGGTAGAGGAATTTTGTCAGGGGTAGTTGCAACTGCTATCGTAGACATGTATGCAAAATGTAGTTACATATTCTAAAATTTATATATTCATTTTTTAAAGTAATTTTTATATCTTTGGTAATTGTAGCTACAATTTATCTTATAAATTAATGAAGATATTTGAGATCGAGTTGAGGAAGGTTTAGATGAGATATATCTTTAAATTGAAACTATGTTCAAACTAGAGTTCTCAATGTAGTTGTTGTGTGAATATATCCTTTTATGTTTGTGAATTCATGAATCTCATGGTCCCATGTCTAAATTGGGATCCATGTGTATGAGTTTGATCTATTGTAGCACAATATGCATTTGATCTAGTGACAAGGAAGACTCTATGGACTAAATTGTTCATCATCCTTTAGGTCTCAATAGAGTTGTATGGTTGTCATTTTACAAAGAGAATAGCTCCATGATCATTCATGCTTGAAGTAACATATTAATTGTTATTTTGGTGAATCAAATGTCCAAATGATGGTTATCCTAGTAGAGATGGGGTATTTTCTATCTCAATTACAAGTTGAATAGCATGTAGTCACAATGAGGTGCTGCCTTGATTATCAAGGTTTTCTTAGGCTAGTTGCTATCTTAGTTTAAAGTTGGTTAAAATTGCTTTGGTATAGCAAGGTGCTACATTGTGATCAAGGTATTTCTTTGTTGGCATGTAAGTGGTTGTAGTCCCCCAAACTATGTTGAATGCAACTGTGAATCAAATGTTTAGAGACATGTGTGTGTCTATATGTATGCATGCTTGTGCATGTGTCAATTGGTCAATCTAGTGATATTGAGTTCTAGATTGATGGAGTGGTGGATGCCATAATTTTCCTAGATTAATTATGTGGTGTATTCTATGGTTTTCTTGGATTGATTCTAGAAATTAGCTACAAAATTGCTCAGTTGTACAATCCTTGCACCAATCAAAGGGGTTGAAAATCTTTGAATGGCCACACACCTTAACAACACCCATATGAAGTTGAATACCTTAGTGTAATGGTGGATAGGAGGAAAAGTAGGCATGATACTTGGGTTGGCCTCCAAAAAAAGTACTCCGCACTTTAATAATTTAAATTGGTAACACATGTTCCTACATTCTATGAATTAATGAATAAATCTAGTTGTAATATAGATGAATGAATATTCTAGATTCATGAACCTAACTGCAATTATATTTGATTATTGTAATGGACTTTGTGATCTTAGTTCACCAAACATGTCTATATGTATATAGGAGAAAGGGGTAAGATAGGAATTGAATACTTTTGTATTAGTTGCATTCTTAGCGAATGCTAGTGAAGACTAAATTCCATATGCCACATCTAATGTTTATTTACAATCCTTAATCACAACTACATTGAAAATCAAGCGAGTTCTTGTACTTGATTCATGCCTAAATTTTATAGTTGGATCTATTCATTTCATCATGTCCAAAGACTTATGCATTATGGCTAGCTAACAATTTTGTTTAGTTGATTTTAAAACAAAGTGTTATCATAAGCATACATGTTTCTATTCAATGAAGGCAAGGGAAATACTTCTTTGGAAAGAATTTAGAATAATGAACTTTAAGAGATGGATTTGTTCTTGACAATTTATTTATATGGCTTCTTCCTTAGAGTTTGTTAGGACCCATCTCACTTTTAGGTTTCTTTTTTTTCTCATTCCAATATTATCCAAGTATAAAATTTGTTAGTTTCCTTAGCAACATTTAGTCTCTTATTTCATGTTGAATGAGAAGTATTTCTTTTGCAATTGATTTTAGTATTTCATTTTTCATTTTGTTGGGTTCTCTCTACTCCCAACACCCTTGCTCTTATTCCTTCCATCTTAGATCTTAGTAACTCATCTATGAACTATGGTTATCCTTCTTCTACCATATTCTCTCTTCTTCTTCCTCATGGTTGAAGTTAAACCAATGAAACCACAATGATAAACAAGTATTTCCTATTGATATACTACAAAAGACTAACTTTTGGACTTTAGTTTTCTTACTACTTGCATTAATAAAGTAGCTACATGATCAATCCCTAATCAATCTCAAAATTAAACCTAAAATTTTATCCTTGATGGCCCATTAGGCCCATAGTTTTAAATTATGCTTTGATACCATATAGTGTTAGAGTTATCATACATTAGCTAATAATTAATTATTCTTTAATTGATTATTAGTCTCATTTATTCTTTGCACTTAAGCTAAACTTATGATTGCTTTATTAATTGAGTTAATATTAGATCATTATGTCACATTTCATGTGATGTTGACACTTTTCATGATCTGATCCATTTCTCATTTAGGGATTTTCTCTTATAAGCATTTAACCCTCACTGTAATTACTCTCATATATAATCTGGAGATTTCATATCTTCTTGAAAGTCTCTTTTGTAGCTTTTTCTTGTTGATGAATATTGCATATATTGTTTGCAAATCTCTTGCGTGGAAGGTGTCTTTGTTTGTTGTTTGATCTTGTGACTTATGGTTTTGTGCTTGTTTCACAATTCTAACATGGTATCAAAGCGTGGATTCAACAAACCCCTTCTCGATTTATGAAGTTTTTTTTCCTCAACAAGGGTTGCATGCTTCAGATCTGAATCCCCTTTGCTTTTTTTGCAAATTTTGGAGGTGGGAATTTTTTGAAACTTTTTGTGTGAAAAAGACCTCGTCATTGGATCTAGAGCTATCGAGAAAGTCAAAATTGGCTTTTGTTTCGCCTGATTTTGATTCTTGACACTAGATCTACAAGGTTTTGAAGCGGTTGCTCTTTTTCTGGATCTAGAGGGTACCTGTATATTTGGTGCATTTTGGCATGAAACGAACGTCACCATTGCGCTTAGAAGGCCCAAAAACCTTAAGATTGCTTGTCAAATCATCAAAATATGAGCAATTGACCTTTGAGGCAAAAAAAATTTGCCCATACGACCGTTTGCACGTTGATCAAGAAATTTTTTCTTATAAGCCTTGACAATTTTTTTTAATTTTTTGGCTTTAATTTTTTTGTTAGAAAAAATATTGTAATTTTTTTTGTTTAAAAAAAAGAAAGTTTAAAAAAAAGTTTTTTAAAGGCTTACGTGGGCCCTTTGTATAGGGTACCCGCAGGTACCTACGTACGCAGGCCAGTGGGCCCCATACCACCTGCTTGTGTCACTGTTGACATTCCACACTGGTTGATGGTGACTTCCAGCCATCCACCGACAATTTTCAAAAAACCAATGATATTTTAATTTTCCAGCGCTCATTCAAAATCGAAAGTGACAAATTTACTAGCGGGGAATCTTCTTGATTCCGCAAAATCTATGTTGAATATTCCTTCCAGCCTCAAAATATTCCATCGCCAAATTTTTTGCAGGGGGCTGAATTTTTTTCTGGGTGGCTAGAGAATATTCGTAGAATATTTTGTTGACGTCAGTGGTACGGATTGTTGTATGACCCTCTTTGACCCCCTTTGTGCCCTGAAAGTGGTGTTTTATTCTTTTGGCCATAACTAAGGCATACACTATCATTTTTTGGCAAACGAGATATCGTCGGAAGGCTAGTTCCGCCAACTTTCTAGTGGTGTGGGTCTCATCACTTTGTTTTGTTGTTGGTGCATTTTACAACCTGTTGAAGTCAAAGGAGCTATTTTTAGTCCCGAGCTTGTAAATTTTGACAAGTTTCTCCATTTTTCACGACCTTAGCGGCATTGGAACTGTCTTTCAAAGCTCCTCAGTTCTATCCATGCAATTTTTCTAGATTGTTCTCCAGGTATATTTTATTCAGATTTTTGTGTTTTTGCACTCTAGTGAATTACTTGGATGTTTTAGCTTCTGGGAACTTCTTGTTTGTGTGGGCTGCTTCATTTTTAGCTGTTCATCATGTATTTCCAGTCTTGTGTCTTTTTATGATATTTTGAGCTTCCATTGTAAGCACTTATGATTTTGTAAATGCATTGAGATAAAGTCCTATGTATTGCACCTGTATTATGGGATCGTGCACATCACTTTGTGACTTATTGTACTCACACTATGGTATAAAGTGCATGGGGGTTGATGTTTTCCTTTGTTTTGCCTTCGTACCTTTCTCATGCGTGTGTGCCTTGGTTTGCACACACTTTATATCTACTTGTACTTTCATGTCTGCACATTTAGATGTTCTTGGTTCTTTATCATTCACTACATTCAACCATTCAGTTTTAGTGTACCTGCCATGCCTCTCCTGTTTTAGCATTATGGGGGGATTTCTATTGTTGGTGATAATGCTTTCTTGGTTTCGCATTGGAGTAAGCTATGCATATAGTATTTGTTCCTATGTACTAGGTAGATGTTGTAGTGGGTTACCCATTCATTTCATTGAGATGAAGCACTTACCATATGGACACTCTTGCATTCCTATTTTTGGAGGCGACCTTCCATTTTCACTTGATTAGTTCTTCAAACTATTGGTACTTGTGCCATATGTATCTTTGAGTTATTGATGTTTGCCTTGGTTTTCCATCAAATTTGAGTAGTGTCATTGGGGACACTCATACAAATTCTTGTCTTCTTGATCTTGATCATCATATGTTTTAGCAGAGGTTCTTCTTTCAACATTTCAACAGTCATTCTACGATAGTGTTTGTAGCTTCTTCATGCTTTAGTGGTGTTCTACATGTTTCTCTTTTTTGGGACTTTGTCTTGTTTGGAGGCTTCTTCAGTCCTTCACTTGGCTTTCATCTCTTTTTGGAGTGGAGTTTTTCCCACGAGATTTTCTCTATTTCTCCACATTATAGAGATCTTTTATTTGTACATGGGTACCTTCATGGCCTTGTTTGTTGGGACCCATCATGCATTCTTTTTAGGGTTTTTAGCTACTCCCTAAGTTCATCTTAAGGGGTGGTGTTAGAGTTATCATACATTAGCTAATAATTAATTAATCTTTAATTGATTATAGTCTAATTTATTCTTTGCACTTAAGCTAAACTTAGGATTACTTTATTAATTGAGTTAATATAAGATCATTATGTCACATCTCATGTGATGTTGACACTTGTCATGATCTGATCGATTTTTTATTTAGGGCTTTGCTCTTATAAGCATTCAACCCTCATTGTAATTACTCTCAGATATTATTTGGAGCTTTCATATCTTCTTGAAAGTCTCTTTTGTAGCTTTTTCTTGTTGATGAATATTGCATATATTGTTTGCAGATCTCTTATGTGGAAGGTGTCTTTGTTTGTTGTTTGATCTTGTGGCTCGTGGTTTTGTGCTTGTTTCACAATTCTAACATATAAGACAACCCAATGGACTTGGAAAAAAAGAATATTTATTTAATTGAACTTCTTAAGTAATTTCCTACACTATATACAAGAATGTAGTCTTACAAAATCAATAAATCCCTATGAAAAGACCCATAAATTCTCTCATATCAACATACTTGGATTCTTGGGTTTGATAATAACATTGAGCTTAGGTATTCATGCCTAAGTCTTAAAAAGCCCTTATTTTATCTAAACATAGGACTTGAAATCTAAGAAATGGGCCTTAAGACATGATTTAATACATGTTGAACTATCAAATTTTAATAGAATTGGTATGGGAACACATGGCCTACTCTAATTGGTACATTCTCACATTCTTGAAATCCCAAGCATATTTGACATACTTTAATTTTAAGTTTAATATTTGAAATCTTAAATTTCTTATGGTTAAATTTGATAGAAACACATGGCATGCACTAATTGTTATGTTCTTGATTCTCAATGTCTTAGGCACAAACATATTATCAATCTTAATTTATTTGGGAGCTTGGCATTGAAACTTAAAGGATTTATCTCTAGGTTTTGTCAACCTAAGAAGCCTACTAAATTTGATTAATTTGTGCACTCAAGTCTAAACTTACTAAAAATTAGCTTCCAATCCTAATTTATCTATGAACACATAAATGGGTGATCCCACAATAGTGGTTTACAATTTTTGGCCAAACTGGACACTGAAATTATTATTTATAACTAAATCTTCACATTCAGGCACCTATAGCGGGTAAACCATGAGGAATTTGAAGATGATACAAACTAGAGTCTTGTCACATTTTTTCTTTAGATTCTAAAAATATTTTTTTCAAAATTTTTGGAATTAGATTGCACTTCTTTTTCCATCTCCCACGAAAACTAGTTTTTCTTAGAAAACAACATTTTTAAAAAGTGACGCACACCATATAACGCATAACTTTTTTCCCGTGAAGGATAAAATTATAATTCTTTTGAATTTAGATTTGTAACTCAGATATCTAGTGCTTCCACTTGGTTAGATAGTTTTTTATTGAATATTTTTTCTTTAATCAAGTTTCAAAGTCAAACCAATTATAGTTTAGACATAGCATGGCCGTATAACGCGTAACTTTTTTTGTATATATCAAAATTCAATTTTTCTTTTGGTTGGATCAAGGACTTCAATATCTGGTGCACTAATATTTTTTAATTTTTTTTTGATAATCTACTATTTTTCCACATGTGCAGAACAAAGACCTTCATTTTTGGTGAAAAACCTATATTTAATAAAACTAAAAAAATACATAATAAAACCAAAACATATCAAAATTATATTCGTTGGATAGCTCGTTCCGAGGACTACCTGATTCTAGTTGGATTTGTGAAGTCTTCGCCATTTTCATGTTCAAACTGAGCTTTGAAGTGAAAAAATTTAGGTTTTTTTTGTGTCTCAGGGGGTGATGAGAGATAAGGGGGGTTCACTCGAACCCCTTTCCAATGCATTTTTTTTAATTTTTTGGCGCCCAAGATTCAAAGGGGTTTTCTTGAATCTTGGTTCAAGTGAACCCCTTATGGGTTCAGTCGAACCAGTAGGTTCGTACGAACCCCCAAAATCACATTTTTTGCCTTGGAGTCATTTTTTGTGAGTTTTCCTTCCTCACTTGAATTGTAAACCACTATTGTGGCTTCACCCATATGTGAAGATTCACTCTTGAACATAAGTGGATATAGATTTAGTTGGGGCATCCATAGTTAGAAAATCCACTAGAACTTGCCACAAATGTGGGAACTTCATAAATTTTGACATGCATAGGCCCTTAGTTCCAAATATATTATGACATCATGAAAAATAACATAATATGGACATAAGAAAGCTTGAAAATTTTAACTTAGTAGAGCACTCAATTTCAATCTTGACATATGGTTATATTTAAAATTTCCTACAAATGTGGGTATTTATAAATTTGATTTTACTCAAGATCTCAGGTTAACATTTGAAACTTCTTTATTGACCAAACAACTCCTCATAATGCATCTCCCTATAAAATTTCAACCTAGACTTTCAAGCCAAAGGTTATGAGTGTTATAAGCCCTTGCACCAAGTGGTTGTGCCAACTTTCAATCATGTCATGATTATAGGATATATTTTGACTCATTTGGTGTTATCTTTTGTAGTCTTGAAGTTCTCTATAAATTGATTTCAACATGAAGGTTGAGGAAGTTGTCTGGTTCAAAGTGTGTGTGTGTGCGTATCTATATCTATGTTTGTAAGGCTTGAATGCTAGCACATGTATGAAGGCATGGGCGAATATCAAACTATTTAATGCATTGTAACATCATGTACTCTTGTAGTAAGTTTTTTTGTATATTAATAAAAGAATATTATTGTATTGTGTTTAGATTTATATATTGTTTCTTGGTTCAGTAGCTTGTCAATTGTTAGGATTATATCAAGTCACTTGGATGAACTTATAGCACTCTTGTAGACTAGTTACAAGCCAACTACAATCTTTCTTCTAATCTCGCTTCAACTTACAATCACTACCTTTCATCTCATACTATTTTAGGAAAAAGATCTTCTATAAGTGATTTCAATTTTTTGGTTGCCTTGCTTTTGAACATATTCCTAAGGGAAAGATTAAGTAATTTAGATGCAAAAATCAACACATGCATGTTTGTTGGATATAGGGAGCAATCTAATGCATATTGACTACTAAATGTCTCTAAAAATAAAATTGTAGTTAATAGAGATGTAAATGAGAAAATATTAAATACCATTTTTTAGTTGATGTTAAATTTACATATATTAGTGTATGGATAACTAATTTTATTCTAAAACAAGTGTTGGCATTGAAATAAAATAGGGAAAATTAGAGGGTGCAAACGTGAAGGGTGATTTGGTGGAGGAAAGAGTGAACATTCTTAGTCTTCATGACAAAATTTGAGATTGGTGGAGAAGATATTGATATGCAGTCTTCATAGCAAGATTAGGTTGGCCAAAAAATAGACCAAAATGGTACTTTACCATAATGAAGGATGTTTGGGAAGATTAATTTCCAAACACAATGGAAGGTTGGTCCATGTACTCAAGGAAACAACTTGTGCAAGGCGTTGAGCAGGTAAGTTTTTCTCTAATTCTATTTTTTTCTAATTATTTGGACCCAACACATTTGAATAGGTCAAATAAATTTTGAATAGGAAGCTTCCATGAAAGTGGAATATGATTTCTTAATGGAAACAAGACTTGAGTGTTGTCAATATGATCCCCAAAGGAGAAATCTTCTAGCTTTAAATGGGTTTATAAAGTCAACTGTAAATCAAATAATTGTTGTCAAAGTCATGCCTACTAATTGTGTTAAGTTCATAATACTCAAGACGATTTCCTAGGTAGAGTAAAGAAAGGATCTAATAATATTCAAGCTTGAGCACATTCAATTATTTTGGTTTAGCAACATGTCACTCATCATCAAAAGAGGTAGAAGGATCTATTGATATGTGGTAAAAATATGTGATAAGATCCACACATATAATAATAGAAATAATATAATGTAGAAGATAGATTTGACACAATGCAATAGATGTTTGTGGGCCAAGACACCCAAATATCTAATTTATGTAGAAATAGAGTAAACCCTTGATTTAGGGTAACATGATACAATACTCCTTATGGAAGAATCCACTCCATGCTATATCTCCAAGAGATCCCAAATACAATATCATACTTGAAACACCTTACAAAGATAATCACCTTCCTTTATATAGACGTCCTTCTAATAATACAATAGAAGGGTAAACTTGATGGACTACTCATCACCTAATATATTGAATTACATAAGTTGTCCATATGACATAATATAAATAACATAAGGTATGTGTGCCAAATGTCAGCACCTCCATCCACCTAAATACTTTAAATTATCATATCCCTAGGCACATAATAATTTGATGCATTGTAAGCACCTTAATTTCTCTCCTAATTCTCCATAATTTCTTCCACAAATGACCCAATATTAATGGAAATGGTGTAAAATAGTTTATACAATACAAAATGTTTATTTAAAATAAACTATGTCAACATAAAATGTTTTAAAACAAAAGCATAAACATATACAATAATTTTGTATAAGTCACACAACCAAAAAAAAATTATTTACAAACATGAAAATCATCCAACTACATAGACATTAAAACATGTCAAGAGATGGCGAGCAACTTGTTTATAGTGTCATTCAAAAATTTACAAGGCAAGGTTACAAAGGAAAAAAATTTAAATATTCACCAACACTACATATTACTAAAGTAATGCTCAAATGCACCTAACAACTTAGCAGCTCCACCCCATCCAGACTATCAATCAAATAATTTATATCTTTTAGAGAGAAAAATAACCCATCAAACTTATCATACATCATAGCCAGGTTACCCAACACATTGTGAAAGGCTTACAACAAATTCACCTCCAGTAAATGTGTAGAAATAACTATTTTCTTACCCTCTCAACTAGTTCATGACAACACCAAGGAAACTCCATCAAAAGCTTGCAGATTTTTGTTGTTGCATTTATAATGGGAGTAATATTCATAGTAGGACAACAAAGTTGAAGCTTCTTACAATCCCATTTGATCCCTCACTTGAGATTTCAATAAACACAACAAGATATAGTGTAGCTATAACATTGGACTTAACACATTAGAATAAACAACTAAATTAAGTATGTTCTAAGTCAAAATAAATATGAATACATAAATTTAAAACATATAAATATGGTTAATCATATGAGGATAAACAAAAATATTGTACAACAGAGCAACTATAAATAAGTATCTTGATTAGTTTCTTGAACCATGATTTAAGTACACAATTAAACTTAAAGATCCATACCTTGTTCTATCCCAAGATACATATAAAATACTAAAATTCTTATCCTCACTTTCTCTAGAGATTTTTGAATATAATATAAAATAATTTTAAATAAAAAAATAGCCAATAAGAACCCATTTTCCATATTACATTGTATCTCTTAGAACATCCTTTGTCACATAGGTTCTATAAAAAGGTAAATTTATGAAACTATATATTTAAGATTCATATTTCAAATAACATATTATCATTGAATTGTCCTAATATATTTTTTCTCAAAAATATTTATCACTTGAATATTCATCAAATAACTTGCCAACTCTTTTACACCTTTCATGACATAGTTTGATAATGATACTCTTAAATTTAACAAGTCACCCATGTTTTTACAATGATCATCATAGTAATTTACAAAGAATATTTATAATAAATATTTACCTTTTAATGACAACTTATATAATATCCTCTAACTACTCAAACTACACCATAGAATAATTATTAGTTATTTTAAATAATTTTAGTACATATGTCTATATTTCTTAGTAGGTAGTGATAGCTTGTAATTTAATAGATAGGTTAATTTTAATTCAATTTTCAACACCTTTTATTAATTATATTAATCCTATAAATGTTACACTAATGATTTTTATCTAATAGATCTATATATTGACTAATACTATATTTCAAATGTCTATTATATGATCCTCGACTATTTAAGCTATAGATAACCTTCCTATTATACTAGATTATATTACATAGCCATCTAAACTATAGATAACCTTCCTATTATACTAGATTATACTAGCCATAGATTCACAAAAGAGCCTCACAATTATTAAGGTACCATACAATTTATATGTTATATGTTTTTTTAATCGCTTGCATCTCAATGAAATAAACTTAAAAAAATTAACTATCCATAAAAATATTGCATATCAAGTAGAAAAAAATCAATTAGGACTATTTGTCAAATACACATATTTATAAATCAAATTAATGTCCAATAAATTTAAGATTACATTTGTGAAAGTCAAAATTTCCCTATCAAATTGCAAATTCAATCATGTCTTTTTTCTTAACAAAAACTAAGAGAACAAAATCTAGCCTATCATCTAGTTGAGAAACTATGACAATTTAAGCCAAGACAACATTTGATCCTACACTATTATGTTCTTTTAAATGACAAAAAATAGAGTATATTAATATTAAGACAAAAAATGTTCATCACAAAATACACATATATTTTTATAAAAATAGATTGCTCCATTATTAGAGTTAAGATATACTAGAAGAAACTAAGTCTATGGATTAGATTGCAAAACAATTCATCGAGACATGCATGACTTGCATTACTTGTTAAAAATATATTATCTATAAATACAATACCTATTCAAAACTATTACATCAAATACATAATAGACCTTTAATAAAAAGCTAAAAAATAATAATTAAAATTTCATAAGGGTTATTTCAAAGCTAGAGAAGGTATGTTGTGTATGTATTTGCAAGCTAGTTCTCCTATGAGGAACCTAGGAAGGACAAGGTTCTAAAGCCTTTTAAACAAATCCATTTTGCTGATATCCTGCAATCAGGACGTTCTATCAGAAAAATGTTCGAGGCATTCTATGAAATGGTTTAGGTGCCTTTTCTAAGCTTCCACATTTTTCATATCCTACAATTAGGTCATTCCATGAGAACAATTTTTTGGAGGTATTCTATCAAATAGTTCACATTCTTACACATTTTGGATACATGTTTTCCAGGGCAATTGCAACTACAACATCTGCAAAATTCCTCTATCGTTCATCGTGTGATGAATGCCCATACCTTGTTCCAAAGCTCCCATTTTTCCATAGGTTGTGAGGATGCTAGCAAAGTTTGCAAACTCTGGCTTTACACCTACCAATCACATTTTGTTGAAAGCTTCAAAATCCTTTTCAACAAAAGACATTTTGTGCATATCCTTCAAGCATAACATTCAATGAGACCACATTTCTTTGAAGTATTTGATCAAATAGTTCATGTGCCTTCTCTATGCTTCCACATTTTTGCATCCATATTTACTAGCATGTTTCCAACTGCATAATATATTTGACAATGATTGACCTTCCATTACATTTTTATGGATGTCCATACCCTGTTCCAAAGCTCCCATTTTTGGAACAAGTCATGATTGCGCACACAAATACAAATTGTTCGGGTCGAACCTGCATATGGAGATCTTACGGGTGGGAGAAATAGTTTTAAACTTTGCATGAGTAACGAAGAATGGGAGTAATGGTGATGGGGAATGAAAAATGGACGGGTTTAGCGAGGCCCACACAAGTCACCTAAGTGGTCAACGCTTAGAGTGTGTTGGTTAAGCCAGGCTTGCAAAATAACCTCCATCTTTAGTTTAAGGGGAAAAAATCCAAACATGACATTCATAATTAACATTAATACAGTTAATCATAGGCTTTAATTTTTGTGGTGAATGTATGCCTATTTTAGGGGGGAAAAAATAATTTCGTTGGTGAGTTTTTTCAAATTTCTCTACTTTGATGATTTTAGCTAGTTAATTAAAAATAGATTTGAAAAAAAAAAATCATTAATGGATTGTACTTGTATTCAAAAAAAAAAGTTCAATGGTAAACTATATAAATATTCAAAACAATAAAATTAATTATTTGGTGAATGTGTTGGCAAGTTTTTGAATAACCATAATGTGGTTGGCAAAAATATCAAATGATAAATGATAATGATAAAATTACTTAGTGAATTTATAGATTTAAAATTATTTATATTTACATCATCGGATGATCACAGATCAATGACATAAGTTCTATTTTGAGCTAAAGTTCTAACACATCCAAATTTCTACATAAAATCTCTAGAATAGTAGCAAGTTTCAATGAGTGAATGATTCAGATTAACAAAAAAAATAGATAATAAAATATAAATTCAAAATACTCCATTAGTAATGTAAGACGAGGAAATGTCAGTGAGGGTCGATTACACTTGATTCATGTTGAATCGAAGCATAACTTCACCAAATAAACCTACATCTACAAACAAGATCATTCAAATTGGAAATCTAAACTAAGCATTTTATTGAAATTGAAAGCTACAAACTAAGAAAATAGTTAAATTCCTAATCCAACCCATTTGAAGCTTATCTTGTTTTGGAATTGGTGTCGTTTTGATGTGAAACGATGACCCTTTCCCAATCCCGTGATCAGTGAGCCTGTTTTAGTTGATTCTATGGAAGAGAATTGATGAAACTATTGTGATTGATGTATGAAAACCTATTTTATGCTAAAAATGAACATGATGCAAGCTAAGCTACCATGATTTTATGCTAAAAATGTATTGATTATGCTATTGCTAAGCTAATCTAAACTAATTCTAAGCTAAAAGATGAAAACCCTAATTTATAAATAAGCTAAGATGGATGCGAAGCCATTAATGGATGCTCTAAGCTATGATGCAATTAAAAGTTAACTAAAATAACCTAAAAAGTGAATAAATATGTGTGAGTGCATATGAGATTCAACAACATAATTTTGCAATTGAAAGATGGATGTATGAGTTTCAACAACATAAGTTTGCTTTAAAAAAGATGGATCCATTTGTCTCCAAATAGTGACCTATCTATAGGAAAGCAAATGAGGAATGAAGGGTTGAGATTGAAAGGATTAATCAACAGTCCAAGATGAAGGAGATGAGAGACATGGATCATGGATTCTCATCAATGGATGAGAATGCATGATGGAATTTTAATCAAGGGTTCACACTTGCCTCAAACAAACACACTTTTGACCTAATCACACAAGTCAAAGGTTACTTGTTCAAAAGGTTAAAGGTTAAAACTTGCTTAAGAAGCCAAGAGAAAATATCCCTTTTTCAAAGGATGGAGGAATAAGAACATTCCTTAGAATATTCCTTTGGGTGAGGAAAAAAAGCAATTCACAAATTAAAACAAAGTTTTAATTGTGCAAAAAGGGGATAAGGAATATTCTATGAGGAATATTCCCTTTGCTTAGAGGAAAGTTAGATTAATTGCTAATTAAACAAGATTTAATCATGCAATTTAGGGGAATAGAAGAATCAAAGAGATAGTTATTAAATTAAATGATTTAATAAATGGGAGAAAGGTGAAATGATATTTAATCAAATAACTTGGGGTTATTTAATTAAATAGGATGACTTAGGGAATTAAATTAGATATTTTGATTTATTTAATTTAATAAGATGAAATGTTAGCACGAAGAGGTATGAATTAACCCAATTAAATTAATTAGGTTAATGGATAAAAATGATGTAATTAATTAAATAGCTTGGCTATTAAAATTAATTAAGAAAAAAGAGGATGTGTTGAGGAAATGATGTTAGTAAATCTATTTTAAGTGTATGATATCGATCAGGGTATTTTTCAGTGTCTATATTTTTCCCCTCTTTGAAGCGAGGTACCTATTGCTTCAGTTCAAAGAGTAACGCTTTTCGGATTAAAATTGCTGCTTAAATCATTTTTTTATTTTTATTTTTTAGAGGCCCCAACGGAAGGATAAAGTTGACTCCCTGCCCCCTCGAGAAATCGGGCAAAATTTTCAAATTTTGGGTTGATTTTTTGACAAAGGTTTAAAAGCTACCCCAAGGGTCGAGAAAAGGCTTCAGGATGCAAGAATAATGCCAAAAATGCAGAAAACGATGCAAAATTAGGTCCAGATTGGCAAAATTGGTGAAAATAATAATAAACCCTATCTTGAAGATTAAATTAGGGCAACAAAAACCTAATTTTCTAGCTTAAATAGGCCAAGAAGGGTCACTTTCAATTCATTTGTGCATTCACACTTAAGAGATTCGTGCTATTTTGAGCTCTAACCCTCCGACGAAATGGCAAGTTGAGAGCTTCCTAGGCACATCTCTCACTGAGTTCGAGAGTTCCAATGGCTTCCAAGTGCAGGACCACCTGTATGTAACTCCAAACTTGATTTAAAATTTGAATTTTCAATGCATTTATTAAATTTTGAAATTTAAACTTTGGTGGCATTGCTATATAGCAACACACAAATGAAAATCGGTGATGCCCAAATGAATTATAGCGACACTATTCATGATTTAAAATTAGGGTTTCTAATTTTAAATGGCGATGCATACTTGTATGGCAACACACTTGTCGATTTAGAAATTAGGGTTAGGGTTTTCCAAAGGTTAAATTGTGATGCTAGCTTATTTGGTGATGCATGTTTCGATTTGTAATTTTAAATGCTTTGGGTGTCACAATTTGAAATTTGAATATAGTGACGCTATGAGGATTTCTAAGTTGTAAATTTCAAATCGAGTCAAATTTCGATGATTTCCTTACACCGTGCACTTTGTGGATGCAGGAGGTCTTTCCACTGCTAATGTCATGGGAGCATAGGCCCACCATTTTGGAGAGACTAGATGATTTATTAGAGTTGCGCTAGGAGCACTTGGGAGAGATTGGCCTCTGGTATGTTGCATATGCACATGTGATTCAAACACACTTAGCAATGGTGATTTCTTTGTGCAAGAGATGGCACAACGAGACCTCATCTTTCCACCTTCTGATAGGCAAGGTGATGGTGACTTTGGAGGATGTTTGGTGTATACTGTGTTTGTCAATTCACGAAGATCGTGTGATTTATGACATTGATGTCAGGTTTGATACCTACCTTGAGGTCATGAAGATGGATAAGATTGCTTTGGTTACATCACAGATCGACCTCGAGTCATACAGAGGTCATGTGCTGACCTTCAAATTGATCGTCACAACCATCATTTTAGGTTTGGTGGCTCCTAATAAATGTAATAGAGGATGCAACCTAGGATGGGGCTTGGCATGGCATCAAATGTTGTATAGGACACTTTTTACATGGGGGTCCATGATGCTAGCCTCCTTGTATCATTATTTGCATGATTTTTTCTATTGTGATGGGAGAGCCATTAGTGCAGTGGCGACTCTGCTACATATTTGGGCATGGGAGCACATTGTCGTGCTTCGGCCCATTGTTTAGATGGTAGGCATGGAGATAGATGATCCCATCATTTGGAGATACAAAGGTGCCATTACCCTAAGGTACATTGGATATATTGGACTTTTGTATTGGAGACCGGTGATTGATGACATGACAGTTTTCCATTGGCGCCCATGGCTACAAATGTCATCATGGTTTGATGATATTTAGCAGCTATATTTTTCTAGGCAGACCTGATACATGCAGGGTCAAGAGCACCATATTATTGAGATATATCTACCAGAAAGGGTAGCCTGGTAGTTCGAAGAGGTCCAGGATAGACTTGATGATGCATGCAGGGCCCATTTTGTGAGATCGACATGAGAGGTTCCCATATGGGATCCAACTATCCCAGCTCCTAAGGCAGTAAAGAGCTTCAAATAGTTGGTGGCTTGTCCTTGGGCATACGATTAGGGAGAAGCAGTAGATTAGACTACACCTGCACATGATGGTTGGTTTGTCCCTCCCTGATGATTGATAGATCCATCTAGTGTTCTCCCTAGAGGGAGAGGAGCAGGGAGAGGCAGGTGACAAGGTGGCCAAGATGGTCACGATGGTTAGGTTCCAAGGGCCCCACCAATTATACAACAACCTCCACAAGTACAACCACATGTATAGCCTCAAGTATAGCCTTAGCCAAGACCGCCACCACTAGATACTCAGGATGTGCATATACAATAGCTACAACAACAGGTGTAGATATCGATTGGTGAGTGGGATCAAGCCCACTAGCAGGTTTTGGTTATTAGTACTGAGCGAGACTAGCCTTGATAGCAGGTGGTTGTGGTCACTGTTGAGAGTGATTAGGCATTACAACAAGTATAGGCTGTGATGGGAGAGAGAGGCTAGGAGGTTGCTCGGTGCTAGTAGATTGAGGCGATGATGGTGGCCACTCATGGTTGAATAGTGTTAGCTCATTTGTATAGAGAGGCCATTACAAAGGTTGCATATTACAGGAAACATTATTATTGTGATGTACTAGTGGCATTGAGATAGCTGGATTTTTCATAGTGTTGTGACACATGACCATGAGCAGAGGATCAACTTGAGAGGCAAGCTGAAGAGGGTAGTAGCCATCAGGGCTAGCTATTATGTATAGACATTTTTTGTTTTTCCCCATTCTTTATCATAGATATATATTCATGGGATCCTTTTTGATAGCCTCATGGATATTATACTTTTGATTGATGTTCATACACTGATCCAAATTTTGTACCATGACATTCATTTTTTGATATATATATGATATGGATACAAATGATTTATGATGTGATGTGTTCACTTTATTTCATGTATGGATGGATATGATATGAGATGCTTATATTATGTATGGATGCATTGCATTTATGCCTATGTGACATGTGATGATCATGATATGGATGGATGTAATGTTATGTTCTTTTTCATTATCTTTTCATGATATGATATGGATGGATGATTATGATATGCAGATGTTATGGATGCAAATGATGTGGATGCATTTCTTTTTGTGTATTTTTTATGCAAATTTATGATGATGATGTATGCATGTGGATATATCTATGCAAATGCTTATGATATGCAATGATTATGTTGATGGATGTTTTATGATTATGAAATGTGTGTATGCTAATGGTTTGTGGATGCAGGGTGGATGCATTGATGATGTTTTTATTGATTGTCATGATACCAGGTTAGCGTGGACAAAGGATAGAAGAATAAAGAATGAATGACCGTTGATGATGATTGCTTCAAAAGATCCAACAAGTCCTTGATCCATCAAGACTTTATTAGAGATGGTGATGAGACAATGCAAAATGCAGGATGAGTTGCTCACACTTCGGGATTTTGATTTTTCGTCATTCCTTATTGTTTGATATAACACATACGCACGATGCATCAAGGTATTGATAACTAATATGGCGTTATATCTAGTGTAATGGAATTTGACTCGACAAATAGAAAGGATATTTCTTGTTCACATCTTGACATACAAAAACATCGTTGGAATGAAAATTAGAAGCTTAGAATATATTGGACCAAAGCATATGCAATAGTCAACAACATACCCTAAATGACCTTCCTACACACAACTAAGCAAGTATGCGCCAAGATTATTTTACAAGAGTACCCACAAGCACAAAAAATGAAAGATAATGATCGATGCCCCATTCCTTTCTCTCTAAATCAGTTTGTTAGACATCATTGAGAGGTCCTTAGAATGAGTCATTAAGATAAATCATAAGAAAAGATCAAAGAAAAATAGTTAGTGTCATCTATAGCTCTTTCCTATTAAGTTTAGCTAAAGTGATTTCTGATGTTGATGTCCATCACATGAAGGATGTATCCTAGGACATGTTGATTAGAGAGTTGTTTAATGTTAGGACGATGATGCTAAGATGAGTCGTTTCTATAAACTTCATTGACACATTTACTTGTAATCTAGACTTTAGATTTTGACCTTTAGGTTTACACTTTACAACTTGTTATACTTGCTTTCTACTTGTTTCACCAAAGGTTGAAGGTGACAATAAATTTATTATGGGTGAAATTTTACTATGGGTGAAAGCAAGATGGGATGGATGGGTTTTGGATTTTTAGAATATTTCAATGTTTTTGGTATTTTGAAAATGTTTTGAGGTTGTTTTTGGGATTTTCTGAAAGTTTATGCGAATGTTTAGGATTTTTATATTTTCTGAGGTTGTTTAGGGTTTTCTGAATGTTTTGAGGCTTTTTAGGTCTTTTGAGTATTTTCTATTGTTTTTGTAATTTTTTGAATATTTGGATTTTTTTTGGGTTTTTTCTAAATATTTGGATGTTTTTGGGTTTTTTGAGAATATTTGGATGTTTTTTGTGATTTCAAGAATATTTGGATGTTTTGGTGATTTTTTGAGAATTTCTGAGTTTCAACCAAGAACCTAACCTAAGAGACCTATCCTAGGGGCCTCGGGGGTTGATCAAAGATAAGCCTTGCCTATGTTATACGTGCAAAGACCATGTAGTTCAAATCACTCGACCTATTTAGAAGATGGAGAAATGAATAGGTGAAAGACGACAGTTTATTATGATAAATTCCTAAAGGATTGACCTAGGGTGTCTTGGGGGCACATGAATGATGGCCTTGCCTACATTCAAGCTTAGAGACTTGTAGTTCGACAAGAGGGCTCTATTTTTTTTGGATTTTTGATGTTTGACCTTTTTAGGGTTTTTTGATGTTTTTTGGATGTTTTGGATTTTTCCTTTACAATTTTTTGAATGTTTTTGAATTTTAGCTGTATAGGATTTTTGCAAATGTTTTTGGATTTTTCAAGATAAGATTTTATGAATGTTTTTGGTGTTTTATGATAAGATGTCCAATGAACTCAAGGTTTACAAGAACCTGATTATGACTCATGCCCCCAATGTGACATGTTAGCCTACTTCAATAAAGGCAAGAAAAATTGGCCTTTGGAATATGCCAAGTAGTGCTGAAGGGTTCATGATACCTCACAGTGCCAAGCCATGACAAGGACGTGGATGATGGATAAATGGCGATGCAAAGAATGATAGGAAAAAAGAGCCAAATAATAGATAGCGATGCTTTATTTATGCAAGGTGCTTGTTTGCTAGGTTTTCATCAAGGTACTTTCCCAAAGCGCCACTGAAGTGGTTTTCACTAGAGGACAATTTTTTTTCTTTACTTTTTTCAATCTTTTTTCTCATTTTTTTGGATTTTTGATCATTTTATGATTTTTTTGTATTTTCTAATTTATACCCTTCAAGATTAGGCATAAATTTTTTTTGAGATGCAAGCTGTTGGTTGGCTCTTGCAAGGGTTCACCTTTAGGGGTTGAAAATTGGTATGCTTCCTATATGTAGCTTCTTGTGATGACAAAGGGACCCAACTAGTTAGGTTCAAGCTTTCCTTTATTGTCTTGATCCAAAAGATTCTTCTGATTATGTTTTAAGACTAGATCTCTGATTTGGAACAACCAACATTTGATTCTCTTGTTATAGCTCTGTATCAATTGATTTTGATATACTTGCAAGTGATTAAGGGCATCAAGATGATGTTCATCCAAGAATTCCAATTCATTCAGTCAAGATACTCTGTATTCTTCCTTAGTTATTAGGTTTTGCAGTGATACTCACAATGATGGGAGCTCAACCTTAATAGGAAAAATGGCTTCTGGTCCATAGACCAAAGAGAAAGGGGTTGCACCTGTAGGCATGCAAATACTAATTCGATAAGCCTAGAGAGAAGGATTTAGTTGTAGATGCCAGTCACGACCAACTTCATTCATTGTTTTCTTCAGGATTTTTAGGATAGTTTTATTTGTAGCATCATCTTGACCATTGCCTTGGGGATAGTACGGGGTAGAGAATTAGTGTTGGATATTGATTTTTTGACACAACTTTCTCACATCCTGATTTTTTAAGGGGGTTCCATTGTCTAAGATGAGGGTTTGTGGGACATCGTAACGGAAAATTAGGTAATTTAGGATAAATTTAGTTATCTGCTTCCTCGTTATGTAGGTCATAGGAATGGATTTTACCCACTTAGTAAAGTACTCAGTGACAGTTATGATAAACTTGTGGCTGTTGGATGAGGTTGGAGTTATTTTTCCTATGAGGTCAAGTCCCCACTGCAAAAATGGCCATGGTGTGATCATTGGCTATAATTCTTGAGCTGGAGCATGAATAAGATCTCCATGCTATTGACATTGGGTACACCTCCTCACATATTGATGAGCTTCTTTTTCCATGGTTGGCTAATAGTACCTCGTTCTCAACAGTTTCTTAGCTAATGCCATACCGCTAGAATGGGACCCCCATATGCCATCATGTACTTCTATTAAAGTAGTTAAGGCTTCCTCTTGGTTAAGACATCGTAGTAATGTCCCTTCGATGCTTTGATGGTAAAGGGAATCACCCAGGATCACAAATCGAGATGCTTTTTTAACAAAGGTTTTTTTAAGGTTTGGGGTGATATCAAATGGGAGAGTTCCTCTGTTAAGGTAAGTAAAGATGTCATGGTACCATGGGGATCTAGGACCAACAATGAAACACACAAATTTAGATTCAAGGATTTTAAAAGTTTTTATGAGAAGTTGTTCTACTAAGAATTCACATTAGAGGATGTTGTTCGACATGTCTAGTAGTGATCTGATTGTTTCCATGGCATTTGTTACTATATTGTTCATGTGAGGAATCTGCTCAAAAATTATGTCTATAAAAATGTCTTTGAGATTCTCCACCATCTTCTTGTAAGGAGTAAGCTTATCATCTTTAGTTTGATAGTCCTCATTGACTTGGTTGATAACCAATTGTGAGTCTCCATAGACTTTCATCTCTTGGATTTGCCACTAAACTGCTATTCTTAGACTTGTGATTAAGGCTTCGTACTCAACAATGTTGTTGGTACATGGGAATGATAACCTATAGTATTTTGGGATGAAATCACCTTGGGGGGTGATGAAAAGAATGCTTGCTCCTGATCTATGTTGGTTCAATGACCCATCAAAGTACATCTTCCATTGAGCTATGAGATTGATAAGGAACACCGATTCATTAAGGAACTCAAATATTAAGGGGTTCTTAGTATAGATAGGTGCTTCTACTAGTTGTTTTGCAATTAATTGTCCTTTGATTTATTTTTACTCCACATACTCATGTCAAAATCTATTAAGATGAACACTCATTTAGCCATTTGTCCTATGAGAGTTGCTTTGGATAACAAATATTTTAATGGATCAATCTTTGCAATGGGCTTGATTTGATGTGATAGCATGTAGTGCTTGAAATTTTGTGAAGCAAAGACTACTCCTAGGCATGCCTTCTCAATGGGTGAATAGTTCATCTCATAGCCTACCAAGGTTTTGCTAATGTAGTAAATGGCTCTTTCCTTTCTGTTTTCATCATGCTGTGCTAAAAGAGCTCCTCGTAACATTATTGGTGTTGTTGAGATATACAAGATTAGTGGCTTGTTTTGTATTGGTGACATGAGAAATGGAGGCATTAGTAAACAATATTTGATATGTTGGAAAGATTTATCACACTTGTAATCCCACTTTTAGGTTATACCTTTATGGAGAAGATGCAAAAAGGGGTGAATTGTATTTGATAGCTGTGCTATAAAACTTTTGATGGATTGCAATTTACCTTGTAACCCTCTCATCTGCATTAATGTTTATGGTGGTTCCATGTCTAGGATGGATTTTACCTTTGATAGATCAATTTCTATCCCTCTTTGTGGGACAATAAATCCAAGAAGTTTCCTTGATGTGACCTCGAACACACACTTTTTTGGATTCAGTCATACCTTGTATTCTTTAAGCCTGTCAAAGATAGGTCCTAAGACTTGTATGTGCTCACTTCTCTTCTTTGATTTTTCTAGAATATCATCCACATAATCTTCAACTATTTTTTGGATCATATCATGAAAGATGAGGGTCATTTCTCTTTGATAGGTTGCTCCTACATTCTTTAACTTGAATGACATTACATTCAAGCAATAGGTTCCCCATGGAAAAGTGAATGTAATTTTCTGTTGATCCTTATTAGCGATTATGATTTGATTGTAGCTTGAAAAACCATGCATGAGTGACAACATTTCATGCCCAACTATTAAATCCACAATGAGATTGATGTTGGGAAGAGGAAAATCATCCTTTGGACATGCCTTGTTCAGATCTCTGAAATCAATTCAAATTCTGATACCCCCAGTGGGTTTTGAGATTGATACTAGGTTTGAAACCCGCTCAAGATAATCTATTAGTTGGATGAATCCAACGTCAAGAAGATTTTGTAATTCTAGTTTAACCAAGAGTGCTATTTGAGGGTGCATCTTCCTTAATTTCTACTTAATTGGTTTGGATTCAGGATAGACTACTAAGTAATACACAACCATTTCTGGATCAAGGCCTGGAACATCCATGTATGACCATAAAAATTAGCTCTTTTCTCTTTGAGGAATTCTGCAAGATTCTTCTATTCTTTGACTAACAAGGGTTTGACATAGAAAGTGATCTTACCTGTGCTTCTTCTATTCCCACATTGATTGGAGTGGTTTTTTCTACTAGTACTGTTGACTTCTCTGGATGCATTACACTAAGGGGGAGATTGAATCCCTCATCCTTGGGTGCCTCAGAAAGGTTTTCACCATTGGATGCATCCTTTGTTTTTACTATTTTAGGATCAAAGAGGGCCACTAGGTGATTTTCACTCAAGGATCTGCATGTTAGTTGCATTTCATTTATTTTGTGACTGAAGGATTCAATCATCTCCCCATAGTATGCCCCTGGGTCGAGCTCTATGTTGAAGCCTACTTTGTGATTTTCCCATGATAAGTTGTTATAGAGTCCTATGAATTCTAAGATCGCTTCATCATTTTCAAATAAATCTAAAATCGGCGGTCCTTGTTGGTCCATGTCAATAAGTTGTGGGTATACTAAATGTATTTCAGTTAGTTGGTTATTTGAGACAAAGGATGTTACGGATATCATAAAGAGGGTGTTGTTATAAAATAGATCAACAACATCAAGGGGAAAGTCATCTAAGGTTGTATCATGCGATGTAGGTAACCAAGAGGAAGCCTCAACTCATTTAGCAGAAATACATTTTCCAATAAGTGTGATGTGACCTTTCTAGTAGTACAACCCAAGCTAAGATTCTTTATTCATTTCTCAGGAACGATGGGTTCTAGTAAGCTATTGTCATTTTGTCCTAGCTTCTCATTCTTGTTATATCCCATGCTCTTCATTAACTATAAGCCTTTTTTGTCATCTTCTATGGGAAGAATAGGAACTGGTCGTTCATCTTGATAGAGAAGTTTAGAGATATCTTCCTCATTGACATCTTCTTGATTCAAATCTCCCCACTTGGTGAAGGTAGTAGCTTCCATCTTGATTGTTTTGGGTTCTTTGGTGTTAGATGTGGGTTGCCCATGTGACTGAGGAGAAATAGGTAGCTTTCCCAAGACAAAGGTGTCTTTCAATAGTTTGTATTTTCCACAACCATCATCCTGGATCACTGCTTTGACATCAGGTGTACTCTACATAATGGGAAATTTTGTTGCTGAGGTAGAGGCTAGGGATGACGGGTCAACAAATGAGCTTGATGGTGTATGTCCATCATTTTTGGGTATTTGGGGGATCTTATAGAACTTGGCCTCAAGACTTTTGTAGTAGTAGAAAGGCTTAGGATCTCCATGGATAGTGATTTATTTGCCTTTAAAAGGAAACTTCACACATTGATGATAGTTTGAGGCTACAACTTTTAGAGCATGGATCCATGGTCGACCAAGCAGTATGTTATAGGGAAGATCAAAATTAAGCACTTGGCATGTAGTTTCTGTAATAAGAGGTACCACTTGGATTGGAAGTGCAATGATTCCTTGTGATACTCGTTCTTGGTCATCATATGCTTTGATAGTGGTACCTTTTGTCTTCTCAATAATATCTTTTGAATAGCCTAGATTTTTTATCAACTGCAAGGTACAAATATTCAAACCAAAACCTCCATCTATTAAGACTCTTTTGACCTTGTTTTTATGAATGACAACCTGAAGATGTAAAGAACGATTATGAGATGGTTGTGATGGTAGGTATTGCTCAGAAAAGGTGAGAAGATGGTAAGTGATATGCTCTACCATGGCTTGAAAATGATCGGCATTGATGTTCTCAGGAATAGATGACTTAGACAAGGATTTTTCCTATATTTCCCTATGTGCGGGAGATAACCTTAAGAGTTCTAAGATTGATATTTATGTGGGGGTCTGCTTAAGCCAATATAAAAGATTGTACTTTCTAGGATTAGAAATGGGAAAAGTAGGTTGTGTCCTAGATTGAGATGGGATTCCTTGAACAATTATTTTTCCACGTCATGTGGTGACTTCACATTCCATACTAGGTCCTTTGATGGTAACAATAATGATAATGCTATCATAGGAGGCAACTACATTGGAATTGGTATGTTGCACCTTGGTGTAATCCTTAGCTTTGCTATTGTTATTTGCTTTGTTACGATCCTACAAAGGGTTCTTGCATATTTTGAGATCCTAGTTCCCAGTTGGTACCTCAACATATATGGTATCATTTTCTATGAGATCTTGGATGATGTTTTTAAGTTTCATGTAGTTTGTTGTTTTGTGTCCTTTGATTTTGTGAAAGTCACAGAGATCTCGCTTGTTGTACCAGGATGGCTTCTCTTGTGGTTCTTGGTAGTTTTCAAAGTTGGGAAGTGTTATTAAATTTGACTTTACCAACTTCTTCATGATCGTTTCGATGGGTTTTGATAACTATGTGTACTTACGTTTGGGATAGTTATTCTTGTTAGCAGTTTTCCTTAGTTGCATGTTGGTGTTACCGATTTAATTGTTTCAAGGAGGTGTTGTTTGTTACATAGTCGGCTAGATGTTAGCAAATTGATTGTTATTGGGTCTAGGAGCACTTAGGACTACCTTAGCATCTACTACACCGTCATTTTTCATATTTTTGTTCTTTGCCCATAAATGAGGTTTCTCATTCAAACTAGTTGAAGGACGATTGTCTTTGTAAGATTGAGTATTTCCTTGTGAGATCAAGGCTGTTTTGATGTTAAGGGCTCTAGGGACAAGTTCATCATATGATGTGATGCATTGCATTTTCTAGCGGAATGATAGATTTGGATTTGGATTGGCTATGATGATTCCCACTTGTTGTTCGTTAGGGAGAGGCCACTTGCTTTTACTATCTCTTTGTCTCCATCATTGTAAGAAAGTAGTGAAATTTTCTCCTTGATTTTTTCTAAGAGTGTATAATTCTTCTAGATTGACATCCATGTCAAGATTGAAGCAGTAGTGATCGATGAACTTATCAGTGATTTCTTGAAAAATTTTGATACTAGGAGGCAAATGAGAAAACCAATCCATAACATGACCTATTAAACTTTGAGGGAAGAGGTGCATTAGATATGAATCATTGTAAGCCACCTCCATGCACATGATGTTAAATTCTTTGATATGGTCTACAAGACTTACTCTCCCTTAATATTTTTCAAATTTGGGAATTTCAAAACTAGGAGGGAATGGCATCATTGCTATGTTTCGATCAAATGGATAAGGACACAAGTTTTGTGTATGGGGCTTCTTTTTCTTTCCCATGAGAAGGTCCTACATTTCTTGTGAGAGTGATTTCAATTGTGATGCTAGATCGTCTTGTGGGTTGGGTGGAAAAAAATATGGTGGGATGACGGATGAGTTTAATGGGGTGTATGGTGGTGCAATATTTTGTGAAGATGATGGGGGTATTGATGCATATGTTCCTGATGTATTTGGATTGACAATGTTTGAATGAGGATAATAGGAACCTTGTTGCTATTGTTGGGAATATTTTCAAGAGCCGGTAGGGCTTGTTGTTGTTGCTATGCCACCAAGGCTTGTTGTTGGGTTTGTTGTTGTTGGTGTGCTAATAAAGTTGCTTGTTTTGCGACTTGTTGTGCTACTAAGTCTGCTTGTTGTGCTAAGACTGCTTGTTGTGCTTGATGTTGTTGTTGTGCTAAGGATGCTTGTTGTGCTTGATATTGTTGTTGTGCTAAGGCTGCTTGTTGTTGTTGCTCTTGTTGGATGGCTTGTTGTAAAGATAAGGCATGTGCTTGTAATGTGGGACTAGGTTGTTGTTGAGACATTTGTGAAGGATTGTGGATATTGATGTTTTGAGTGGGTAGTGGATTTTTGGTGAAAGGTGGAGGATTCCCTTGATTTAACATTCCTTGTAATATTGTAGAATGAGGTGGAGGAATGTATGTTTGAGGTTGTGATTGATTTGGCATAGTAAAGGGGACTGTGGGAAAAGATGATGTCATTAAATTTTGTAATGGAAATGACACACTAGGGCCTTGAGTCCATTGATTGAAAAGATTCCCTTTCCCTATGTTTTGAGGATTTCCTTGTGCAAAAGATGTAAACAAGGGATTTGTGATCAAGGTACTTCCAAGATTGATAAAACTTGTAACCAAGGGATTGTTTTCAGTTAGAACGATAGTGGATGAGGTGAAAATGGTAGATGGCATAGATGAACCGACCAGAGGGTTGGATAAAGATGTCCATATTTGCATTAAGGGTTGGTTCTATGATATAGTATTGACATGCCCTTGTGTGCTATTTTGAGATACTTGGTCTATACCGCTTTGCATGATGGTGGGAAAACTTGTGGTACTCATAGGTGTGGATGAAGAAGGGTATCCCCAAAATGTCTAAGTGGTTGTGGAATAATGAAGTTCAAGTGGTGTGTATTGTTGTTCTGGAGCTTCAGGAATAGGAAGATATCCAAAAGTAGGTGTCCAAGCGATTGTTGGAGGTGGAGGATTAGTGTCAAAGGTACCCACAAGTGTACTACTTTCAAATGGTGCGGTATGACCAAAATATTTAGCAAGGCTCATTGCAAGACTAGGAATGTAAGTTTGATTTAGCCCTAGTAATGGAGTTGTGAAACCTTGTGTTAAATTTTGTGCTACAAACGTCGAGGAGATAGGAGATACATTTTTAAGGGCTTGATTTTCCATAATTTTTTCCCTAGTAAGCTCAAATGGATTATTCATGACGTCTTCAGTCTCATATTGTCTAGAAGGAGATGACAATTGTTGTGACGGGATAACATGTCTTTTAGGATCAAATCCTAAAGGATTTGGATCACTTGAGGTAGATGTAACTTTGGTTTTCTTCATGATTCTCTTGTGTTGTGATATTTTCTTTACCATAAATTTTGTGTCACCTATGGTAGAGTTATGTTGAGTTTTGCAATGTTTGAACTCTCTAGTTGACTCAAATCTAGGTAACAGGGACACTCTAAGTCTTTTGGGAGAAATGATGATATTGTGGGATGAAAAGATTAGTGATGTGGGAAGTGGTCTTTGCAAAAATTTTGGGACAACACTTTTGACTTGAGTTTGATGTTTTGATATTGGGATAATGGATGCTAATGAACTTAGAAATATTTAGGGTAGACTTGTGACCTTCAAGATGAGCTAGTTAAAAAATGATAACTAACTTAGCTAAGTGCATGGAAAATGATATATTTCACATACAAAGTAGCTAAGTTAGTAGTTGGTTGGATTGATATTTAAGTCCCAAAGTGTTGGTGTACTCAAAATTTTGCAAAGTTGGATGAAGTGAAGGATGACATTTGATGAAGGGGTGAGTGAAATGTTTGACCCAATGTTGACCTAAAGTGAACCTTAGTTTTCCAAGACCAAGGCAGTGAGAATAATGCTATACCTCTAAAATTTTCAAGTCACAAAGAATGAATGAATTAGAAAATTTGTTGATCATCAAAAAGATGAGGCTTTTGGCTCATAAAGAACATATACATGTCTAGATATTTCCTTAGTGTGCATTCATAAAAGTTTATCAACAACTTGTTTCTAGTTTCGTAGAGTGCCTTAATGTGGTAGTTGATTACTTTTGCACTACAATGCCTAAGCTTAAAGTGATGACCAGTAGACCTTCTTTTGGGGATCCTAACTTTGCGCAAGATCATGTAGTAAAGTGAACCTTTGTTTTGACAATACCAAGGTAGTGAGAATGATGCTAGACCTCTAAAATGTTCAAGTCCCAAAAAACCAATGTTGATTTAAATGAGAGGATAGATGGAATATTCAAACCTATTCAGGTTCTCCTAGCTCAAGCATAAAATTTTCTCATCAAGGTGTAACGATTGCAGTAAAATATTGAAGCCCAATTTTGACCAAACCTTGTTCTACAATTCCTATGTTTGAAATAATGAGCTGGAGATTTTCCCCAATGGATTTTGAATGTTTGATGAATCATCTATAGGAGTTTAGTATCATATAAAAAGATCAGGGTTTTGACTCCAAAAGAATGCATATAATTTGGGACTGTACCTTGAAGTGTGTCTATAAAATTTTGCTACCAACTTGTCTCTATTTTTGTGAAGTGCTAAAAGGTCTTTCTTGAGAGCTTTTGGAGTGGGATGCCTAAGTCTAAAATGATGACCTATAGACCTTTCCTTAGGGATCCTAATTTTACGTGAGATCATGTGAAAATAGTTTAAGTTTATGGAAGAAAGGGAGATATTTATTTCCATGTAGGTGGTGGTAATATGGGCCTTCTAGCCTCAATATCAGCTTGTTCCTCTTCTTTTTCTAAAATGGTTGTTGTGTTTCTCCATAGTGTATTTGTTTCCCTTATTTCAAAAGTGAAGCTTCTCAAACTGCTAATGAGATTGGTTTGTTCTTTGTTAATGAGTTCAAAGTTTGGCTGAATTATAGCACTTAGAAGATCAGGTTGTTTAACAGGAGTGATTAGTCTCCAAAGAGTCATGTAGAGTTCATTTGTCAATTTATCTTCACTAAAGTGAATTAATTTTACCACAAACACTTGCCTTGATTATGTTTTCAAACTAGATGTTTATGTCAAAAACATCATAACTTTCACAATGTCCATTTCATGAAAATTATGAGGTTAAAGCCATAATTTCCTATGTTGTCTTTGGGAAAATATGGGTTTGAAATTAATGTCAAGCTATTTAGAAATCACCAAGGATAAATCCTTAGGACAAGCAATAATATCAAGGCTAACTCAAGATGTCCATATTTGAGCCAAAGTGTTTGAAATTTTGAGGATGATAGTGAATGTTTTTGTATCGTTTTGAAGCTAAGAAAAGCATTAAACTAACAATCATTTACAATCCTAGGATAGAAATGGCCATATTTGTTGAGTCCCCACTAGGGTTTCTCCAAACACTAGATAATGCAAACAGTTAGAGATTTGGTGACACTGGCTCCCCTCCATGACACATACTTCTTGGGACCACCAAATCTCAAAATCCTTAAAATCTAGAGATTAGAAGGAATTTTTCTATTTCTAAAATTGAATAGTACAAATGTGGGGCAACTTCAGAACGACCGTTCTTGCACCAAAAAATATTTTAGGATTTTGGCTTGCTAAACAAATGGGTTGTAGTAAGGACTTTCATTTGAAATGGCCATACACGTGGCAATATTAGCTCAAGATTATAGAGAATAAAGAGGCTTCCGAGTCCTTTCCCTAAGGAAGGATTTTTATGTATCACACAGATACTATGGGTGACACTTGTTGGTATGACACATCCACACTTGTTGTTAATGACTTTCATCACAACACATTTTTATCTAGCGATTGGAAGAGATTGGCTTTAGCTCGTTACCACTTGAGTTGTTCCCTTGGGGTGAGTACTTTTTCCCACCAAGGTAGGCTCTCTAAAGATAAACAATAGCAAGAAAGTACATCCATAGTTTGATCATCTTTGCTTGCATGAACAAAGAGAGAACACACACTATGCCTTTTTCTCACACTTGCAAGGGGTTTCAGTTTTAATCCAAATTGAAAGATGTAGGTGATTTTGAAAATTTTAAGGAATATTTCTATTTCTCAAGGTCGCCAAATGGCATGAGAGAATTCCATACACATCCAATAACAATGTTGAAAACCACAAAACATAGCAAATAGTTGTAAATTTTAACCCTTCAAAGTAGTGATGAGTTCGTTTTAAGCACCAATTGAAAAATGAAGTTGCCTTGTTCAATTTTAAGCCCAAAATACAATGATGATGTGAAGGTTCAATTTTATCCAACTTTGAGCATTCATTTTAAACCCAATTGAAATCTAGTGCGTTTCTTAAAGGAGAAAGTAGAAAGCATAAAATTGGGTTATAATTGCCCCAAAGTGTCAAACACTTGTTACAATTATAGAATTTTTAAGATAGAAAAGCTTTCTTCACTTTTGCTCCATGTCTTTAAACTTGCAAAATCCTGTTAGCCTAACAACTAGAACACAGTTAGAAGCACATCAGTGGTCAGATAAATCCAAGAAATTAAATCACATGTTGAAAAAACAAGCATATAATTTCTTACCTTGGATGGGCATCACTTAACATGGTAGTGTCACAATTTGAAGTATGGGCGTCGCTCTACAATAGGAGTAGTGAGCATGGTAGCATTGGGATTTTGCTTGGCATCATGGTTTGAAATTTGTTGACATCGCTCTAGTGAAGTTTGGGAGTCACTATTTGAAATTTTTGATACTTCTAGATTAAATAAGTGTCGCTAAATTTAAATCAACGCTGGTGCATTAATTTAGCATCGGGATTTCAAATTGTAATGGCATCACTATATGGAGATTCTCTTCAAAGGGCATCGCTATTTGTATTTTGAGTGTCACTGCAACTTGCAAAACAACAAACAAATGAAATTCAAGCTAAAAATGTTTTAAGTTAACAATTTTCCTTCCTAGTGTTAAAATGCGAGATGAGGAAATATTAGTGAGGGTCGATTACACTTGATTCATGATGAATCAAAGCATAACTTCGCTAAATAAACCTACATCTACAAACAAGATCATTCAAATTGGAAATCTAAATGAAGCATTTTATTGAAATTGAAAGCTACAAACTAAGAAAATAGTTAAATTCCTAATCTAACCCATTTGAAACTTATCCTATTTTAGAATTGGTGTAGTGTTGATGTGAAACAACGACCCTTACCCAATCCCATGATCATTGAGCTTGTTTTAGTCAATTCTATGGAAGAGAATCGATGAAACCATTGTGATTGATGTATGAAAACCTATTTTATGCTAAAAATGAGCATGATACAAGTTAAGTTACCATGATTTTATGCTAAAAATGTATTGATTATGCTATTTCTAAGCTAATCTAAACTAATTCTAAGCTAAAAGATGAAAATCATAATTTATAAACAAGCTAAGATGGATTTGTGGAAGCCATTAATGGATGCTCTAAGCTATGATGCAATTAAAAGTTAACTAAAATAAGCTAAAAAGTGAGTAAATATGAGTATGAGTGCATATGAGATTCAACAACATAAGTTTGCAATTGAAAGATGGATGTATGAGTTTCAACAACATAAGTTTGCTTTGAAAAAGATGGATCCATTTGTCTCCAAATAGTGACCTATTTATAGGAAAGAAAATGAGGAATGAAGGGTTGAGATTGAAAGGATTAATCAACGGTCCAAGATGAAGGAGATGAGAGGCATGGATCATGGATTCTCATTAATGGATGAGAATGCATGATGGAATTTTAATCAAGGGTTCACACTTGCCTCAAACAAACACATTTTTGACCTACTCACATAGGTCAAAGGTGACTTGTTCAAAAGGTTAAAGGTTAAAACTTGCTTAAGAGGCCAAGTGAAAATATCCCTTTTTCAAAGGATGGAGGAATAAGAACATTACTTTAGGTGAGGAAAAAAAACAATTTGCAAATTAAAACAAAGTTTTAATTGTGCAAAAAGGGGATAAGGAATATTCTATGGGGAATATTCCCTTTGCTTAGAGGAAAGTTAGATTAATTGCTAATTAAACAAGATTTAATCATGCAATTTAGGAGAATAGAAGAATTAAATAGATATTTATTAAATTAAATGATTTAATAAATGGGAGAAAGGTGAAATGATATTTAATTAAATAACTTGGGGTTATTTGATTAAATAAGATGACTTAGGAAATTTAATTAAATATTTTGATTTATTTAATTTAATGAGATGAAATGTTAGCACGAAAAGGGATGAATTAATCCGATTAAATTAATTAGGTTAATGGATGAAAATGATGCAATTAATTAAATAGCTTGGCTATTTAAATTAATTAAGCGAAAAGAGGAAGGGTTAATGAGGAAATGATGTTAGTAAATACGTTTTAAGTGTATGATATCAATTAGGGAATTTTTTAGTGTCTAAAAGTAATAATGTCCATCAATTCTCACTCGTGCAAAAAGTGTTGGTGCTTGATAAAAAGACCTTGATCTTTAAAATACAATAATTGATTTTTAAAGCTTGAAAAAATACTAGTATTTTATATCATTAATATCCTCCCCTTCCCAAATATTCATGTATTGTGAGGCATGAGTAGCACAAATGAATAATCATTTCCAGGCATGAGTAGCACTAATGAATAGCCATTTCCTTCACAAAATTTTGTACAATAAATAAAATGTCCAAGTATCGTCAGTGGCTAGGTAATTTATCATCACACATGCTAGCCAAGTAGGTAACCTCCCTCTTGCACAAGTATTACTCAAAATTAATGTGAGTTAACAAGCTTGAAATTGATAAACCAGATTCATAGAATTTTGATTTGCTTCAAAAAAGGCATATCATTGTTTTCCACTTGTGATAAAATCTATTAAGATAATGCATCGACTCATTTCTCTAACACAAAAATTACAATGATGGAAGTCCAAATAAATAAGAGGATGTTTTTCCCTAGTAAAAATGTGGGTCTCCTATACAAGCCATGCTTAAACAAAACTGAAATGGTTAAATATTTCACATTGATAATGCAATCATTGATGGTGTTCTACACAAAGTAATTGGGAGGAACCTACTCACAAATTTCCCTTGCTTTTTGTATCCTTTTCAAAATAGTGAATGGCTCAACATTTGAATATGTCAAAGATCATATGATTTTTGAGAAGTCTTTTCACTCTTCCATGAAAAACTATGACATCTTTAGCGATTACGCACCAGTCAAGAGATTATTCAAGCATGATATTGAAATATCTTTAGCCATCAATTGTGTCTTTAAAACAATTAAACATGGCCTCAACAATTATTGCTCCATCATAATTGTCATTGTATTGAGATCATATTGCTCAAAGATTGGTGGGGAAAAGATTGAAAGGATTGAGGAGATCTTCCATGTGCTTTATTTTTTGATCACCTACCACCCCAATATCCCTCCTCTACCTGCTCCAGTGGTTGTAATTGCTAAAAAATTGACTTATGCTTGCATCAACATTAATGATCCACTATAGGAGTTCTAACTAAGAAATCTCTATTTTTTTTTTCTTTACAAATTGTGAAGGATTTTTTCCCTATTCTTTGTACTTGCTTGGCTTCTCTTTTAATCTTTCGCTCAAATGCATGTATTTTGATATATCCAATCACTATAGTCTTTTTGTTTGTATGTATGGCATCATAATCTTCAATGTCTATCTTTGGCCATCATTGTTTGTATGGATTTGTAATAATTACCTCTATATTTAGCCATGGATTGGGTGTTTTTATTTATTTCATATATTTTAATATAATCATATTTCAAGTGCTCTACATATTTTGTCTAAAAATAAATAAAATTTTCAAAAGGTGACTATAATTACAATTTACATCTATTTACTTATAATATTATAATAAATTTTGATCATTATATGTAGGTAGATCAACAACATAAGCTATATTTGGTCCAAATTTTTGACACACCCAAATCTGTACATAAAGTCTCTGGAATAAAGACAAGTGCCAATGAGTGAATGATTCATATTAACAAAAAAATATAGGTAATTATTAATGGGTGATCCCACAATACTGGTTTACAATTTTTGGCCATACTGGATAGTGAATTGATTTTTTCTAACTAAATCTTTACTTTCAGGAATCTATAGCGGCTAAACCATGAGGAATTTGAAGATGATGCAAACTAGTGATTTGTGAAATTTTGTCTATAGATTATAAATATATTTTAAAAATTTTGGAATCAGATTGCACTTATTTTTCCATCTCCTTTGAAAACTAGTTTTTTAAGTAAACACCATTTTTAAAGAGTGACGCTCACTGTATAACACAACTTTTTTTGAACCATGAAGGATAAAATTCTATTTTTTTCAAATTTAGATTTTTAACTATGATATCTAGTGCTTTCAATTGGTTTCATAGTTTTTTTTTGAATATTTTTTCCTTAATCAAGTTTCAAAGTCGAACCAATTACAATTCAGACATAGGCGGACTGTATAATACATAACTTTTTTTGTATGTATCGAAATTCAATTTTTTTTTTTTGTTGGATCAAGGACTTCAATATCTGGTGCACTCATATTTTTTAATTTTTCTTTATAATATTCTATTTTTCCACATGTGCAAAACAACGAGCTTGATTTTTGGTGAAAAACCCACATTCACAAGAAATAAAAAATAAATATAGTAATAAAATTAAATTTATTTTAAATTATACTTTTTGGGAAGCTTATAATAGGGACTACATACTTAAAAAAATAAAAATTAAATGAATTCATTTGATCCCCCAAAAGGTAAATCAAAAGTGGTTTTTTATCAACATTCTGATAGGTGTAAATGAGACGTTGTTATAGGTATGGTTTAAAACTAGCGGGGTTCTATCCAAGGGGGTTTGATCTAAGGTAGTTTGATCAAACTCTCCTCAATTAGAATGCTTTAAATGAAAATTTTTAAGGCTTAAATCATTATATTTTCTAAAAATATGTGATTTCAACAAAAATCAGAATCTCCCAGAAATTGTAAACCAGCTTCGTGGGATCACCCTAATAAAAAAAAAAAATTGAGACAAACCTTCTACAAACTTCCAAAATCATTATAAATTTAATATTTTATATAAACCAAAAATAAAAATAACAAACAAAAAAAAATTTAATAAAAAAATAAATAATTTTAATAACAAACAAAATAAAAAACTAATCAATATAATCTTTCATCTAAACCAAAAACAAAAATAGCAAACAAAACAAATTTTAATAAAAAAATAAAATATTTTAATAGCAAACAAAATTAAAAACTAACCACTACATGACAATTATTTACATGTGCATATATTTGTAAACTTGGTTATCCATCATTTTTAATGTATTATACAAGAAGGCAAACAATTTTTTAACAACTTTGTGGAGTATAATAGCCAACTAGAATTTAAGGCCAAATTTAGTGACTCATGACATTTCATAATGATTGAGGTCTATCAAATAGTGAAAGTTGCATTGGGGATAAGATTTGATGAATGTGGGTCTTGTGGAGCCATTCATCATATGAGCGATCGCCTTAATTGTGGGTATAAGAATATATTTTGTATCCTTGTTAGGTAATCACTATTTTTATTTCCAATTCTAGGGGAGAGGACCCAATACTTGAGCATGTTTAAATAGATGTGATAGTACTTGTTTATATAATACCCAATAGTTGTGACTTGAGTACCCATAATTAAACAAAATGTATTCCTCTGATCTAAAAAGGAACCAATCATGTGATGCCACATCAGCGCTCAACTACCCATGATGTGAATGCACAAGTAATGGTATCAATCTATTTTTGGGCCTTTTTGGACACCTTGAAAAAAATTGAATGCTAATGTGGCATCATATTTGACGATGTGGCCTTGAAATGAAAGTTATAAGTAGGGGACTTGCCAAATAAGCTACTGTAAAAAATTGGGAGTGATTTGAAATTTCCACGTAGGATAATTAGAAGTGCGAAGTTAGGATGCACAGTTACTAGGTCCTCTCCCCTACAGACCTAATCTAGGATTTCAAAATAGTGAATGGCTCAAAATTTGAATATGTCAAATATCATATGATTTATGAGGAGTATTTTCACTCTCCCATGAAAAACTATGACATCTTTAGTGATTGTGCACCAATAACAAGTTTATTCAAACATAAGGATATATTGAAATATCTTTAACCATCAATTATATGTTAAAACAATTAAACATGGCCTCAACAATTATTTCTCCATCATAATTTTTAATAAACAGGGGTAAAAACTTTATTGAAAATCAGAAGAGAACATTACAAACAAAATAGAGGAGCCAAGCCTCAAAAGCCCAAGGAAGCAACACCGAAACCCAAGAACAAACTCAACTATCTTCAAGAATCCTTCTATCCTCCTCAAGAAACTTATCTAAATCATGTTGTAACTCAGGGGAAACTTGCACCCAGTCCTCAATCTTCCAGCCTACACCTTGCTCAGAAGCCCATTTGGCTAAATAGTTAGCAACCCGATTCCACTCTCTCGGGATATGGACAAAAGAGACATCCTCCATCCTAGAACAAACCTGAAGAATCTGCTATACCACTGAGGCTAATTTCCAATTAATGTCAGACATCTTCCTCTCATTCAACAAGTTAACCAAGATCTGTGAATCCGCTTCACATATAACCTTTTTCCATCCCAAAGCAAGGGCTCGCTCCACAACATAAAGAATCACCATACCTTCCATAAGGTTAACCGTCTCCTTCCCCTCATGAATAGAAAAAATAAATATCACTGAACCCCCTGAATCCCTACCAACCCCACCAATCCCTGCAAGCCCGAGATTGCCTCTAGAAGAGCCATCAGTATTGATCTTCAAATTACCTGCTAGCGGGGGAACCCATCTACCCATCCTCTACACTCTCTTGTTCCCAAGCCTGCCTCTCCTGGAAATAATAGAGGATGAATGTATCCCCTGCAATCCCAGTCTTTCCACCAATTCAGCATCCCCTTTCTCTAGGGGGAACACCCCTTCACTCATAGTTGCAACCGACTCTTGTATCATGCCTAACATATGCAACCACACTTGCTGACCCCCCAACTTCACACCATAAAATATCCTACGATTCCGCTCAAGCCAAGTCTGCCAAAGAAGAAAAGTAGGACCAACATACCAAACATCCTGCAAAAAGGAAGCCCTCGATGGAGGTCTTCCCAAGCTATCCCAGAACTTCACCAAAGAAGAAGCGTGGATACAAGGTTGCTTCCAAATCCCCCACCACCAGTGCCAAAGTTTGACAACAAAGGGGCATTAGAAAAACAAGTGCGAGGAATCCTCCTCCTCTTTCCCACAGAGAACGCAAGCAGAAGGCCCCTGGAAGCCACGCTTACGGATATTATCCTAGGTTAAGCACCTGTTCCACGCCAGAGTCCAGACAAAGCAATTACATTTTGGCCACGATAACTTATTCCAAACCTGCTTCCACCAATGAACCTCCACCCTAGCCAACTTTTGAGCCAATAACACCTGATAACCACACGCAACTGTGTATATCCCCTTAGGATTGTGTATCCACGCAAGAATATCCTCTTCCAGAAGGGAGATGCAACACCTACTGTAAAGAATTGTATTAAGTTCAGCTCTGTTGTCCTCTATCCCCATAACATGCCACTCACTGGGATCCTTCCAACAAGCCCTCTCCAGTTGACCATTAGAGGATAAGGATTTGAAATCACTTACCCAGGACCAACCAGCCTCAAGAAATCTCTGACTCAAGGGAAGCAGGTGAGGAAACTGAGAGGTAAGAGGAGGGAAGCCATCCCAAGAATCTGACCAAAAAAGAGCTTTAGAACCCCTCCTGCTATCCAAAATAAGCCATCCTTAATGAGCTTTGCACCCTTCTAGAGAGTGCTCCAAATCACCGAGCCTTTCCCTCCAAGATGATATCGAGGGATATCATGTCGAGGGATACCCGAAAGATACTTGTGAGATAGTAACTTGGCCCACAACTGATCCTGTTCCACTCACCACCTCCAGAATAGCTTAGTAGCCACAACCACTCCAAAGAGAGTTGATTGGCGAAGACCCAAACCACCATACTGCTTAGGACTACACATGTCCTCCCACCTGACTAGGCTCCACTTGGAGGATGACAGGCAACCAGCCCATAAAAACTACCTCTCAAGGGAATCCAACTCCCTAAGAAATCCCACTGATGCCACCTAAAGCATGCACCTATAAATAGGGAGAGCCTGAACAACCGACTTAAGAAGTTGAACACGCCCAGCAAAAGACAACCATCTATGTGTCCAGTGATTGACCTTCGTGCGAAACTTATCAATAACAATCTGCCAAGAACCTTTGGGAAGTCGACCAACAGAAATTGGAATACCCAAATAATTAATAGGGAGAGCCCCAATTTGAAACCTCAAAATATTAGCAATTCTTCTCTGAATGGGGCCCGACGTATTGAAGAAAAAGATGGAGGACTTATCCTCATTAATCATTTGCCCTGAAGCCACCAAGTAAACATCCAACACCTGCCTCAAAGAAGTAGCCTCCCTGATAGTAGCCATTCCCATCAGAGCCGTAACATCAACAAACTGTAAGTGAGACTATGAGGGAAAATCTCCACCCCATCGCCAACCCTGAATGGAACCTAACTCAACATTTCTTTTCAACAACCGCCCAAGACCTTCAGCAAGAAGAAGAAATAAGTACGGGGAGAGGGGGTCCCCTTGACGTAGACCCCTAGAGGATCCAAAAAGCTCATAATGATATCCATTTATTAGCACCGAGAAGGATACTGACGAAGCACAACTCATGACCCATTGGATCCATTCTTCACAAAATCCAAAAGCAACCAGGACTTTCTGCAAGAAAGACCATCTAACCCTGTCGTATGCCTTAGCCATATCCAACTTAATGAACATTGTGTTCTCCTATGAACTAGCCATGGAATGAATGGTCTCAGTAGCAATAACAACCCGATCCAAGATCTCTCGACCCGCAACAAATCCACTTTGTTCCTCCGAAATCAACACATTAAGCCACTTCTTCAATCGTTCAGCCATTAATTTTGAAATAATTTTATAAGCCACGTTGCAAAGGGAGATAGGTCAAAACTGAGTTAACCTATCTGCCCCTTCACACTTGGGAATGAGGGCAATGAAGGTGGCATTAAGAGCTCGCAACATCTGCTTGTTCCTCTGGGATTCTTGAACAACCTCCAAAAGATTGAACTTTATGATATCCCAGAATTCTTGGAAAAAATCTATTGGGAAACCATCGGGGCCGGGGGCTTTCCCTTTCTTAATCTGAAACACAATCTCCTCTAGCTCCTCTAGCGAAATCTCTCTCATCAAATATTCATTCATCTCCCTAGAAACCAAATGAGGAATAGAAGAGAGAACCTGTTCCTCCTCAGCCGAACCCCCTGGCAAATCATCTCTGAACAGAGCCGCAAAATACTGTGAAGCCTCATCAACAATTTCCTGAAATGAAACAAGATGATCCCCCCTGCCATTAACCAAAATAGGAATAGAGTTACCATGCCTCCTAGCCCTCACAAAATTAAAGAAGAAGGCAGTGTTTTTGTCCCCTTCCTATAGCCAATCAACTTGAGCCTTTTGCTTCCAATAAATATCCTCTCGTAATTCACATTCCTCCACCATCTTCAAAGCCTTAGCCTCCTCTTTTAAAAGAACCTCAGACACCCCATTCTCTGAAATCAAACGTGTAATACTATTCAGCTCTTCTTGAGCAGCAGCCTTTCCATGAAAAATATTACCAAAACATCTCATGTTCGATCTTTTAAGTTGATACTTGACAAACTGAAGAAGCTTGACAAAAATATACATTGCTGTACCAAAGGTGGGTCTGCCTATCCTCCACCACACATTCATTTGGTCATAGAGAGAAGAGTCCCTCAACCACATAAGTTGGAACTTGAAAGAGGGAGTTCGAGGCACCCAAGCAGAGATGATATTAAGCTTGATAGGCCAGTGGTCCGAACCCCTCCAGTACAAAATCTCAAAGGAGGTAGACCATAAGTCTCCAACCCAAAAATAGGAGACCAGGAACCGATCCAACCTCTCAGAAACACAGTCCTCTCTCGTCCTCCTATTATTCCAAGTGAAATGGCCATTACTGGGCTGAACATCAATAAGATTTAAATCCGAAATGCAATCCCTGAGAAGCATCGCGGAAGGCTCCAACCTAGCAACTCCACCCCTTTTCTCGGACAGCTCCACGATAGCATTTAAATCCCTTGCCAAGATCCATGGATGGAAAGGCACCAGGCTGCGAACAAAATGAAGGTGAGACCATAAAAGCTGCTTGCCCTGAAACTCAACAGGTGCATACACATTAGAGAGGAGAATACACTCCCCCGTCACAAAGCAAGAGGCCACCAAGGATATAGAGGATCTAGAAGACATCCACCAAAGAGGACTAACCCTCTGAGGGTTCCATAGACAAGCTAACCCCCCAGAAGCACCATGAGCACCAATACACTGACACTCGCCAAACTTCCACAACTTTGGTACCATCTTCAACATACTCTCCATAGATAATTTAGTCTCCTAAAGAAAAAGAACATCCGGAGAATGATTCCTAACCAACTCGTGAACAAATTTTTGTCGAGGGCCACTGTTCAAGTCCCTTACATTCCATGATAAAACAATCATTTCTGGGAACACGAAAAATGCGAATCAAGGGTCTTGATTGCCCCTGACTCCACCAGAGTTTCCCCAATTGCCTTAATCTTTTTAGTATCCTTTTTCCTACCCAACTTGGAACTCTTTTCACCAACCCCTTTCTTTGGTTCCTTTTGTAGAATACCCATATGAGGAGATGGCAAGGAGCCCTTACCAACTTCCGCCCCAGCCTTTATGGGTAAAGAAGACCCATCTTCCCCTTTCTTTAGAGTTCCGATAGTAGGATCCTATACAACCTAGTCAATCAATTGATGATCTGTGTCCATTTGCCCAACATTCATATCTTGCACAACCTGCATAGCCTCTAAGGAAGGCCCATCCTTTCCTGTACCCAAGGTTCCCTGATCTAGATTCAACAAACTCAAGTTCATTTCCTGATGGATGAGATCATCAAGGACCTCAAACCTATTAAAAGTGTCATCATCCTGCCTATCCCCCAGGGTCCTCTTCTGCCCCTGGTTCCTATTCCGAGATTTGACAGTGATAAATCCATCCTCACCAATACCCTCACCTGGAATAGGCTCCTTCCCCTTATCAGCCCTAGGCAGATTACGAGGAGGTTGAGAGGACTGAGACATCGTCGGCTTAGTCCTAGGGCACCTACGCTGCAAGTGTCCATATTCGTGACAAAATCGACACCGAAAAGGATGAGTTTCATAGTCCAACTGTTGCACCCATGTATATGATCCTGCACTCACTTCCATAGAATCTGGCAATGGTTTGCTTAAATCAATTTCCACATAGATACGGGTAAAAGTCATTACCTTTTTAAATTGCGTCTACTGTGAAGATCCAACAGGCTTACCAAGCATTGTAGCTACCAAATGCAGCACATCCTCACACCAACATTCAACCGGGAACCATGGTAGTAGAACCCAAACTAGGACCCTGTTCGGGAGCTCCTCAGTCGGATTGAATCCTGCATGCCATGGCTTCATAAACAAGCCTACTTGGTTATAAAAATAGGGACCTCCCTAAAAAATCCTATTCCTATCATTCATGCAATCAAAGGAGACCATGAAGTAATTATTCGCCAGAAGCCTAATTTCCATCTCTCCCTCTGGCAACTAGGTCCTCTGAGCCCAGGACTTCAAAAACTGTAGCGAGACTTTCAAACCCATAAACTTGCGATAAAAAGAATGCTTCGAATAATATTCAATATCATTAGCCAACATCTCCATCAGGATAACCAGTTTTGGTCTCTCTTTACATCTTTCCAAACATCCATTAATCTTCGTGATCTTAGGGACCCCAGATGACCCAAAAACATTCATCTCCTGATTGGGCGCAAATAAATTATTGTCGAAAACCTTCGCCCCCTATGTTGACGGTTTTGATCCAAAGGCTGAATGGAAATCCATCACGGGACTAACCCCAGATGATTCCCCTTGGGACATAGATCCAAAACAAGACTTCAAATGGGCATGCAAGCCCCCGGGATGCGAGAGCAAGAAATACCACTTGCACAAGGGTGAGCAACAACCCTCCGGCTCCACCTACAGCCCTCCAAAGGATAAAAGTTTCAATAGCTTCACCTCGATCGAGACATCACACTGCCCGAGGAGATGAACTGCGTCACACACCAAGTCCTACGCACTTCACTCAGCGATTTTGGCCCCACACTGGCCTTACCAATGGATAGCGCAATCCCTGCTCTAGGGCGCACCGATCACCACACTTTCTTGAGCACACACCAGTCCACGCCCTGCCGGAAAACATAGAATGCCTCCACCGCTCACCAAAGGAAACTAACACAGACAAAATGAATACAGAGCATCAATTTTACCTCGAACGCAAAAAGAATCCCCCCCACTGTGCACTAGCATGCAAAACACAGGGATCAAGCTAGGGCACGAACGCCCTAGCTCGGCCGACAAAGTTCAGAGATGCCCTCATTTTCGAATTTCCCCCCGAAAATATTTTGCTACCCCTATTTTCATTTCTCCATCATAATTGTCCTTTCATTGAGATCACATTTCTTAGAGATTGGTGGGGAAAAGACTAAAAGGCTTGAGGAGATTTTCCATGTGCTTTATTTTCTAACCATCCACCACCCCAATATCCCTCCTGAATTTTCTCTAGTGGTTGTAATTGTTGAAAAATCAACTTATGCTTGCATCAATGTTGATGAGCCACTATAGGAGTTCTAACTAAGAATTTCCTATTAATTTTTTTCTTTGTAAATTGTGAAGGTTTTTTTCCTATTCTTTGTACCTGCTTGGCTTCTCTTTTAATCTTTTGCTCAAATGTTTGTATTTTGATATATCCAACCATTATAAGGTTTTTTTTTTTTGATGTATGACATCCTAATCTTCAATATCTATCTTTGGCCATAATTATTTGTATGGATTTCTGATCATTAACTCTATATTTAATCATGGATTAGGTCTTTTTGTAATATTTCATATATTTTAATATAATCCTATTTCAGGTGCTCTAAATATTTTTTTCTAAATATAAATAAAAAATTAAAAAGGCAACTAGAATTACAATTTACATCGATTTACTTATAATATTATAATAAATTTCAATCATCATATTTACACAAATCAACAACATAAGTTTTATTTTGGTTCGAAGTTTTGATGTGCACCCAAATTTATATATAAAGTTTTTGGAATAGAGATAAGTGTCAATGAGTGAACAATTCATATTAATAAAAAATTATAGATAATTATTAATAATTTTTTTTTCAAAAGGATGGCTAGAACTACAATTTACATTAGTGTATTTATAATATTATAATAAAATTCAGTCATCAGATGTACACACATCAATGACATAAGTAATATTTTGGTTTGAAGTTCTAACACACCCAATTTCTACATAAATTCTTTAGAATAAAGACAAGTGTCAACAAGTGTACAAGTCAAATTAACAAAAAAATAATAAATTAATAATAAAATAAATATTCAAAATGATGACTGCAATGAAAATTTATATCGATGCAATTATAATATAATAATAAATTTCAATCATCATATGTTCATAGATTAATGACATAAGTTTTATTCCAAGACAAAGTTTTGACACAACCAAATTTATACATAAAGTCTCTAAAATAGAGATAAATTTTAAAAAGTGAATGATTTAGATTAACCTTGTTTTTACATATATTCTAGGGTAATCCCAAAATAGTGGGTCCTAAACTTGGGACATGAAAATTTTGAAAGGGAGTGGGAAATTAATTTGAACTACCTTCATTTGAAGGTTTTTATGCAAAGACCTTCGAGCAAAGATCATCTTTGTTCGAAGGCCATCAATAAATTAATACCTTTGAGCAAAGGTTACTTCACTCAAAGGTATTATTTTATTTCTTTTTAAAGTTATATATGAACCAACATCTTTGCTTGTTAGTTCATTTTGATCTCCAAATTTATCCACAAAGCTCCTTCCACCAAATTTATCTGTAGGGTACCTTCCACTATCAGACCTTACACCTCATGTAACCTATGAGAGAGGAGACTGTTTGATCGAAGAGCAGGTTTCAAATAAAGAGAAGTAGGGCGAAATTCAAGCGAAGGTGATTTATAATATTCCCTATTTTCCTCTATAATTTTCCCTTAATTTTTGTACAACTTTCCCTCATTTCCTCTACAATTTCCCATTATTTTGTGAATTTCATGGATAAATTGTGAAATTATGAAATTAATGGATAAATTCATGGACAAATTATGATTGATTGTTTTGTCAATTCTTTAAATTTTAAAATTGAAATCTTGAAATTTACAAACCAAATAAATTGAAACCCTATAGATGATTATCAAACCCTAAAATTCAAACCCTAGGAAGTTATGTAGTATCCTTCTGTCCCTCTAGTCCATGATCTCTTCCCACTATAGCTCTCATTCTCTAACAATATTCCTCTTAATCATAGATTACATCTAAATCTATCCATGACCAAGATTCCTCCTACTCCTCCTTGTAAGAGGGTAATTTTTTTTCATCCATCTAATTACTTTCAATCATGACACATGTGATGCACAAATAGAATATGAAATAATTTCTCTTTAGTTATTGAAGATATTCAATTAACCTTACTCTCAATGGCACTCACACTTGTTAAGCTTCTTAATTCTTGAGAAAATATTTTTTCTCATTCTTCAAACATACCATAGACATCTAGGGGGGAGGACCCAGTAGTTGAGCATTTTTCAATAGTTGTGATAGTAGTAGTTTATATAATGTCCAATAGTTGTGATTGTAGTTGTTTATATAATTTTCAATAGTTGTGACTTGACTACCCATAATTAAACAAAATGTGTTCCTTTGATCTAAAAAACAACCAATCATGTGATGCCACATCAACACTGAACTACCCATGATATGAATGCACAAGTATTGGTCTCACTTATTTTTTGGGCCTTTTTGGACACCTTGACAAAAATCATGCTGATGTAGCATCATATTTGATGATGTGGCCCTAAAACAAAAGTTATAAGTAGGGGACTTGCCAAGTAAGCTGCTGTAAAAAATTGAGAGTGATTTGAAATTTCCACGTAGAATAATTAGAAGCATGAAGTTATGGTGCACAAATACTGGGTCCTCTCCCCTATTAGAGCACAATAGAGTTTTTTTTTGGATTTTGAAAAATATTTTGAAAAGATGATACTTACATAGAATAAAAAATAGAGTAGCAAACTCATATGCTAAATCCAATTGAGTCACACAAAGCCAACAAAATAGAATGTGTTGCTTCACTAAAATTTGATATGTATATAACAACCACCATGTCTTGGGAGTTGCACAATACATCAAATAGCAACACATAACCAACACAAACCCTAACTAATGAACATTCATATCCATATGTACACTAAAATTGATCTTCAAAGGAGAACTTGGAAACCTACAAATATGTTATGTCCTTCACCTAGTCTACTCCATGAGCTAAGCATGCCAATAATCACAAATGGAAACATTTATTGTTTTAATTCATTTTTATGTGGTTTGCGATTGTCGGAGAGGGAAAAAACATGATGTAAATTTTTGCTACATAATTTTTGATTGGTGAAAGCACGTTCATAGGTTTATTTTAAAATTTAAAATCTAAAAATAAGATCATAAAAAATGGTTTTAATTTTCACTTCATATGATTCCACAAGATCCCTAGAAAAAAATGATAAGCCAATATGTTTTGGCAACCCTTATTTAACCTATTTTAAAATCTATTTAAATAATAATATTGAGAACTCCTTCAATTATTTCTATTGGAATAGTTTTTAAATGAAAACTACTATAAAAAATGATAAATATTATTGCACTCCTTTTTTGAGCATTTTGTCAAATAGTTAGCATACCTTGTGTATTCTTTCAAATTTTGCATACATTCCACCAAGGAATTATGCTTTCATGGATGTACATGTGTTGTTTAAAATCTCTAATTCTATCACAAACTAAAACAACATTGGTGAAGGTTATGGAGATTGGATTTACACTTGCATATAACATTTTATTCTAGAGGGGAGAAAACATTAGAAAAATCTTTAATTTTTGCCACATGGTCAAAGTATTCAAGTTTTATTTTAAAATTTAAAATGAAAAAAAATTGTTTTAGTATTCAAATGAGGAGATATCTGATTGGGCATAATATTTTTTCCCTTTTATTTTAAATTGAAAAAGGGAAAGGTCCACATTTTTGACAACCCCTATTTAACATATTTAATTTTTTTTTTAAATGAAAAATATTAAATTTTTGTTGGGATGGGTTTTAACCAAAACATAAGTTCCTCACAACTAAATAATTCTTTACTTTATATATAAAATAAATAAAATAACTTGAGACTAATATAAAATAAATATATTTTTGGTTCCTCACAATTAAATAATTTTATTTATTTTATATATAAAAAATAAAATAACTAAAGATTAATATAAAACAAGTGCCATGTCAAATATCTATTAGTTGATGGGTGAGTCATGACAACAATTTATAGGTTGACTAAGATCAAGAAATTATTGCAAGTTGAATGTATCATGGTTTTACTAGGTTTAAGAATATTATAATTGTTAGGGTTGACTTTGACTTTGATTCATACTAAATACAACTATGACTGACATAGTTGAAGTTGAGTTTGTTTATCAAATAAATATTATAAAATATTGATGAGTAAATAATTTTTTTATAATTTCCCGTGGCAACTAGGTGAGATGAACAGACACGTGCAACTGTGGAAGGGACAGTGCATGGCCTAGCTGGTGTGGATAGGACATGATAGGAGGTGGCATAGTAAAATGCTTACACGTGTAGAGCAAATGATCACTGAGGAAGTGTAGGGTGGCGAAGGGAAAAATCATTCAATGTGACAAGCTTTGTGGGTGTTAAATTGTGGTGTTGGGGAATGATTTTTCATTCATTTCAGCTCAACAAGGGTAAGGGTCTGGTGAGAAGGCTAGCTTAATGGAGACTCCTGTGTGTTTGGTTTCCACATGAAAGCTTTGGGCTTTCCTTGGCAGAATAACTGTGAATTGCCTTTGTTCTGTATTCAAATAGTGGGATGAATTGGTGTTAGGCCTGTAGTTGAGTTGGTATTGGGGAGCGAATTCATGGTTTTTGATGAGCAATACAGAACCAATGTTGATATCACTTCTTGTTTCATCATGACATTACTAGATCTGGAGGTACTGAAAGCAATGGTTTTGCTTATGGCTTAGAAGTTGGTAATGGTAAACCTCCTGGGAGGAGTTGAAGAAGTCATCATCATTGCAAGACTCAGGGTGGGGCTACCAAGGCCACATGACATGGCGAGAGCTCCGTTACCTGGTGTGCAAGTAAGGAGATACCCTTTCCTTCTCGATGTCAAAGGGGACACACTTGATGAGCATAGGCGAAGGGTGAGGAGGGGATTGGAATTTTTATCTAATGGAGGCTTTGAAGGAAAAATGGAAGGAAGAATCCAATGACTGCCTCTGGGAGGAGGGGAACATTCTGGACTAGTAGCATGGACTGATATAGGTGATCATTTTTTGGCTTCCTTTTGGTGAAATGCTAGTATGGTATGGTAGGGTTTGGGTAGGTCATTTTTTTTGGATTCTCTTTGTATCTCTATAAGGATAGGATGGTCAGTCTAGTCTATTAGCACAAAGCTGGGTCTGCTCGATTATAAACTTTTTTGTTGATCATCGGTGAATGGGTGGTTTGGGAGGGTAAGAGAAAAATTGGATGGAAAACTTGCCATGCAATCAATGTATGGGTTTCAAGGGTAGATTCTAGGTGGCTACGTGTTGAATAGAATATCTCCACTAGTCGGGTGGTGCATTGTAAAGAATTTTTTTGACATCAATATATCACTATATTTACGAACCAAAAAATAAAATATATATATTTTTTTCATAATTTGATTATTTGATTATAAAATATTAAAACATAAAAATTCAATATGTTGGCTCATGATGATCACAAGATATAAATATAAATTTTAAATTTTAAAAATTTAAGATTAAAAATAAATATAATATGCTTGTTTTATTTTTAACCGATAGGTTATTTGTGTCAACTTTGCGTAGAATTTTCATCAGCCTCACCGTTTTTTAGGCTTCCGGCAACCGGGGAAAAGGTCGCAGGTGGGTTATAACTTCGGTCGGAATTTTTGTTAGCCTCCCAGATTTTTAGCCTTTCAATGACTGTGAAAAAGGTGGCGAAGGTGATTGTTGGCTGCTTTGGGAATAGGGTGGCATTTGTCGGGCCACGTGGATAGAGTAGGTTGCAAAAATTAAACACTGGTTCACGTCAACATTAATTGTTGTATGCTTTCTGTGTACTGGGGATCGTCATAATAACAACTACCTTTTAACGCCTCGCAGAACAAAATGAATGTTTGAGAAATTTTCAATAAGACATTGTTTGGTGTCATTCTATTGCTATACCTAATATGAGAGCCATGAGCAACGAGGGTAAGCTTCTGTGAGGGTGCAAGCTTGATTAAGCTTTGTGTCACTTCTGCGAAGGTGGGTGGAGGTTGTTTTGTGTTTTTTTCAAGGGCAGATGGTTGGAAATGCAAAAGAAAAGTGTCGCTTGTGATAATATTTTGCCTATTTTTTGTGCAGGCAAGTTGGCGAGAAGATTTGTGTTTGAAGCAAGTGGCAAGAGGTGCATGTGGAAGAAACCATTGACGATATTATTTGATTTGTGGTTGGCGGTTATATTACTTGATTTTCCATAAGGTACTGTTTATTGTTTCAAATACCTTGTCTGATTTATGGTTCATGTTTTGTGTGCATGGTTTTGCATGGATTTGATACTGTGATTTTTTGTGGGTTTGTGTTTATGGTTTCCGTTATCTACATATATTTGGAGGCTTGGAGAAACAAGGCAGCCTGGAGAAAGCTGGTCACAAGAGGTTTGTTTGTGAAAATGAGTATTGTTTGGTTTAAGGTTTGCATTTTTGTGTTTATGGTTTTGCATGGGTTCTTATCTGCCATTTTTTTTTTTTTGGGTTTCTTCATCTGGGTTGATCTTTAAACCAATATTGTTTGGTTTATGGCTTCCAGTTTGTGGTTATGGTTGCAATGGAATAAAATAGTCAATCCTATCTGCTTTGTGCTAGCTTCCATTGGGAACTATCAATTATAGTTGTGTTGCTTAAGCTATATTGTTTCATTTTGGAGAAGGTGCTATTGAAAAGATTGTATTTTTTCAATTTTCAAGGAGGTTGTGTTGAGAAAGGAGTGTTTTTTGTATGGGTTTGTTACTGTCAATTTTCATAGGGTTTTTGTTTAATGTTTGCATTTTGTGGTTATGTTTGCAATGAAATAAAACTGTAGAGGTTATGGAGTTTTTGTCAATTGTTATTGTATAGCTCGGGCTTATTGTGGCTTTCTGCATGTGGGTGGCTATTGAAAGTAATGTTGTTTGATTTATGACTTTCATTTTCTAGTTATGGTTGGAACATAATAAAATAATTAATGTGGTTTCAATTCTATGTTTGGTTACATTTGGTATTATTGATTATTGTTCTTCAAGCCTCAGGCTATATTGGATATATTTTAATATCAATATATATATGTAACATTAAAAATTTTAAGGTTATAGAATTTTGGTCGATTCTTATTGTATAACTCAGGCGATATTGTGGATTTCTGCATGTGGGTGGCTTTTGAAAGTAATATTATTTGATTTATGGCTTTCGTATTCTGGTTATGGTTAGAAAAGAATAAAATAATTAATGTTGTTGATTCTATATTTGGTTACATTAGGTATTATTGATTATTGTTCTCTGCCTTAGTCTATATTGTGTATATTTTAATACCAATATATAGGTAAGATTAAAATTGTTAAGGTTATGGAGTTTTGGTCGATTCTTATTGTATAGCTCAAGCTATATTGTTGCTTTCTGGATCTGGGTGGCTGTTGAAACCAATGTTGTTTGATTTATGGCTTTCATTTTCTAGTTATGGTTGGAACAAAATAAAATAATTAATGTTGTTGATTCTATGTTTGGTTACATTAGACCTTATTATTGATTATTGTTTTGTGCCTTAGGCTATGTTGGGTATATTTTAATATGTATATATATGTGTATATATATACATATATATGTGTAGATATATATATATATATATATATTTTCCATGGGTCTCTCTTTATGGCTTGCATTTAGCGGATATGTTGGCAACGGGGAAAAATCCTTGACCTTATGCAATTTTTGTCAATTGTAACTGTCTTGATTTGTTGTAAGTTACTGTTGATTGTTTCAAATATATTGTCTGATTTATGGTTTGTGTTTTCTGTGTATGGTTTTGCATGGATTTGGTATTGTGATTTTTTTGATTAATGGCTTCCAATTTGTGGTTATGGTTGCAATGAAATAAAATAGTCAATCCTATATGCTGTGTGTTAGCTTCCATTGAGCAATGCCGATTATAGTTCTATTACTTAAGCTATATTGTTTCATTCTAGAGAAGGTGTTGTTGAAAAGGGTGTATTGTTTTAATTTTTGAGGAGGTTGTGTTGAGAAAGGAGTGCTTTTTCTATGAGTTTGTTACTGTCAATTTTTGAAGGGTTTTTGTTTAATGTTTGCATTTTGTGGGTATGTGTGCAATGAAATAAAATTGTTGAGGTTATGGAGTGTTTGTCGATTGTTATTGTATACCTTGGGCTATATTGTGGCTTTCTGCATGTGGGTGGCTGTTGAAACCAATGTTGTTTGATTTATGGCTTTTGTTTTGTGGCTATAGTTGGAACAAAATAAAATAAGTAATGTTGTTGATTCTATGTTTGGTTACATTAGGTATTGATTATTGTTTTCTTAGGCTATATTGGGTATATTTTTACAGCAATATATATGTGTATATATATATATATATATATATATATATATAATATATATATATATATATATATATATATATATATATATATATATATATATATATATATATATATATATATATATATATATATATAAATAGTCTCTCTTTATGGCTTGCATTTTGTGGATATCTTGGTAATAGGGAAAAAAATTATTGAACTTATGTAGTTTTTGTCGATTGTTATTGTCTAGCTCAGCCTATATTGTGTCATTTTCGATTAGGTTATGTTCAAAAGGCTATATTGTTCCAATTTTCAATAAGGTGCTATTCATAAAAGAGAAAATTATTTGTTAAAACAAATTATGCTTCATTTATGGACGTGTTATGTGGGTCAACTTTCAACGGGTTTCTCTTTAATGTTTGCATTTTGTGGGCATGTTTTCAACGGGATAAAATTATTGAGGTTATGTAGTTTTTGTCAATTGTTATTGTATGGATAGGGCTATATTGTGGCTTTCTCCATCTGGGTCACTGTTGAAACCAATGTTGTTTGATTTATGCCTTTAGTTTTCTAGTTATGGTTGGAATAGAATAAAATAATTACTGCTATTGATTCTATGTTTGGTTACATTAGGTATTATTAATTATTGTTCTCTGCCTTAGGCTATATTGGGTGTATTTTAACTTTAATATATATATGTATATATATATATTTACATATATTGTTTCAATTTTCAATAAGGTGTTGTTCATAGAAGAGAAAATTATTTGTTAAAACAAATTATTTTTCATTTATGGACAAGTTATATGGGTCAACTTTTGATGGGTTTCTCTTTAATGTTTGCATTTTGTGGGCATGTTTGCAAGGGGATAAAATTGTTGAGGTTATGCAGTTTTTGTCGATTTTTATTGTATGGCTCGGGCTATATTGTGGCTTTTTGCATCTGGCTAGTTTTTGAAACCAATGTTATTTGATTTAAATCTTTGGTTTTCTGGTTATGGTTGGAATATAATAAAATAATTACTGTTGTTGATTCTATGTTTGGTTACATTTGGTATTATTAATTACTGTTATCTGCCTTAGGCTAGATATTGGGTGTATTGTAATATTAATATATATGTGTATATATATATACATATATATGTGTATATATATACATATATTTATATATATTTCAATTTGTTGTTGCTGATTATATTTATGCATATAGTTTGCCATTGTTAGTTTGCAAGAATGTGTTGTTGAGAAGGCTATATTATTTTAATTTTTTCATAGAGCTGTGTTGAGAAATGAGTATATTTTAACTTGGGTTTGTTTCTGTGAAACTTTGTGGGTTTTTGTTTATCACAACCGTTTTGTGGATATGTTTGGAACAAAATAAAACTGTTGTTGTTATGCACCATCGCCACTAGATAGGAATGAAAATTAAAATACACCCTTTTCAACAATACCTTCTCCAAAATGAAACAATATATTCTTAAGCTATCAAGATACCAAACTTGATGAATATTACCACTTTCCAAAAATAGAAAACTTCAACATATACATATATATACATATGATTTCAAATAGATACATGTCTGCACCTTTTGCAACCATCAACACATTCCTTCACATAGATTCCATAGCCAATGACTACACTTGCACCTTCATAGAAGCTTGCCATCCTTGCTCACATCTACCTTCAACAACAAGATAGACCCACTGAATGACACCAAAAAATATGTTTTTGATAACTACATAGACATTCGTTCCACAAACATACGTATGTATACATAGGCTGACTGGAATGAGGAAGAACAAGACAAGGGATGTTGCGGAAAATGGAAGCCATAAATCAAACAATATAGCGTAAGGCAGACGACAACAGTGAATAATGCCTCATGCAAAGCAACATGAACTACATAACATGAACTATTTTATTGCATTAAAAATACAAGATAACATCCAACACATAGATTCCACATTCGATGAACGCACTTGCAACTTTACAGAAGCTTGGCATCCTCACTCACAGCTACGTTCAACAACAACATAAACCTAGAGAATGTCATCCAACAATACATTTTCAATAATTGTGTAGACATTCATTTCACAAAAATATGTATGTATACATAGCTTGACTAGAATGAGGAACAACAAGGCAAGGGATTGTGTAGTAAATGGAAGCCATAAATAAAACAAAATAGTGTAAGGCAAATGGACATAATGAACAATGCCTTATGAAAAGCAACATGGACTACATAACATTAACTATTTTATTGCATTTCAACCATCCCCACAAAACAAAAGACGTAAACGAAACAATATTGTTATCAATAGTCACCTAGATGGCCAAAGGTGCAAAACACTAAAAATCACAGTGAGAAATCCACACAAAAACATCTGCATAAAATCTAAACCATAAATCAAACAATATTGTTGCGAAGAAACTATATACTCTCTTTTCAACAGAACCTTATAAAAAAGGAAACAATATACCCTAAAACAACGTAACCTGTATAACATTAACTATTTCATTGCATTGCAACTATTGCACACAAAAGTGTTGCTTCCAATGGTGGCTCACATGGCAAACCCATAAAACACAGAAAGCTCCCAATAATAGACTAACTAAAACCTTCACCTGGAGAATGCGAACCCTAAATAAATCAATATTGGTTTCAATGGTAACTGAGATGCGAAGATTCACCAAAAAAAAAAAAAAATTACTATTTTTCAACCATTCACACAAATCGGAAGGCATAAATGAAACAATATTGCCAATAGTCACGTAGATGCCAATACCCACAAAACACAAGAAATCTTGATTTGAAGATTCACCAAAAACATGCCAGATTAACTATTTTGCAACCATTCACACAAAACCAAAGCCATAAATGGAACAATATAGCCAATAGTCACCCACATGCCAAAATCCACAATTGTCGATTGCTAATGGCTAACCTGGGTTGTTTTTTTGGGTTAGTTTGTTCCTGTGCAATTTTTTTGTGCTTTGATATATATTTATATGTATGCATATATATATATATATGTATACATATATGTGTATATATATGTATATATATGTATTTATATGTATATGTATGTGTATATATGCATATATATATATATGTATTTATATGTATATATGCATATATATATGTATCTATATATATGCATATATGTATCTATATATATGCACATATATATATATATATATCTATGTATAGATATGTGTATATATATGTATGTATATGTATATGTATATATAACATCCAAAACATTGACTATTTTGTTGTGTTGCAACCATAGACGGTAAATGGAAGCAAAAAATGGGACAATATAGCCTAAGGTGGACATTAACAGAATGAATTGCATAACATTAACTATTTTATTCCATTGCAACCATTGTCATACAATGCTGAAAATTATAGTTATAGACCTATGCAAAAGCTTTCGTGTGAAAGAGTGGTCCATATACAACTTATGTGTATACATATATATGTATATGTAGATTTGTATGTATATATGTATATATATATATACATATATATATAATGTTCATAGCATTTGGTATATATATGTGCATGTATATATATGTATATATATGTGTGTATGTATATGTATATGTATATATCTGTATATATATATACATATATATATATATATGTATATATATGTACATACATATATGTATATATGTGTATATGTATAGTATGTATATATATGTATATCCATAGTATGCGTAGTATGTACATACATATATGTATGTATGCGTACAACATGTATTGTATGTACACACATATATGTATATATATGTATATGTATAGTATGTATAGTATGTACATACACACACACACATATATATAGCTATTTGTGTCAACTTTACTTGGAATTTTGGTCAGCCTCCCTATGTTTTAGACTTCCTGCAGTCTAGGAAAGGGTGGTAGATGGGTTATAGCATTGGTAAAAAAATTTGTCATCCTCTCAGATTTTTTGCCTTTTGATGGCCGTGAAAAGGTGGGAGAGGCAGTTGTTGGTTGCTTTGGGAATAGGGTGGTGCTTGTTGCGCCACGTGGATAGAGAAAGCTGCAAAAATTAAATGCTGGTTTGCGTCAACATTAATTGTTGTATGCTTTGCGTGTAATGTGGATGCTTGTAATAACAACTATTGTTAACCACCTCAGGAACAAAAACGAGTGTCTAGGAAATTTTCAATAAGGAATTTTTTGGTGTCGTTCTGTTGCTATACCTGATATGGGAGCCATGAGTGATGAGGCTAAGCTTCTGTGAGGTGCAAGATGGATTAGGCTTTGTACAACTTCTTCGAAGGTGGTTGGAGGTTATTTTGTGTTTTTTGCATGGGCGGATGGTTGGAAATGCAAAAGAAAAGTGTCGCCTATGATAATATTTTTCCCATTTTTGTGCAAGGAAGTTGGCGAGAAGAGGTGTGTTTGAAGCAAGTGGGAAGAGGTGCTACAAGATTATATTTTTTGCATGGATTTTTAACTTTGAAACCTATAATTTTTGATTTATGGTTTTTGTTTAGTCATTATGGTTGCAATCCAATGAAATAGTCATTGTTATACAGTCTATGTTGAATGTTGTCCTCTATATTGTTAGCCATTGGCTTTATTGTGTGTACTTTGGTTGGAATCCTTGCAAGCCTTTTTGATTTTTTGAGCTTCCCTCCAAGTGAGGCAAAGGTGGCAACTGGCCTTCCCTTTAAAAAAATATAGGCCGTAATTCCCACCAGCCCCTGCTGTTTTAATCCTTGTGGTGGTTGCGGGAAGGGTGCCAGGTGCGGTTGTTGGCTGCGATGGAGATATGTTGTGTGTTCCCCTCTGTGTTAATAGAGGAGGTGACTAATGTGGTTTATGTTGTTTTCCATAGGGAATTGTGATTGTCACTTGTCTAGTGTTGGCTACGTTGTTTCGTTTTCATTTGTGCAATCCTGGAAAAAGTATTTGGATTGTCCCTTCAATAGGTTCAAAAAGGTGTTGAACACATGCATGTGGCAACTAATGTTCTTTGGTATGTTCAATACAAAGCCTATTGTTATAGGAATTCCTTTTCAAGAATGAAAGAAATAACAAATTTCTTTCAAACTAAATAACCATCTTCTCAAAAACAATAAATTTGAATGCTTTGTCTCCCTTTTCAAATAATATCTTCTTTAATATATAATTCTTATTAAAATAAGTTGCACAAATGCTTCATATGGTGCTTGATTAAGATACCAAGGTGTTGAGAGGGAAATTTTTTTCCCATCAAATCTTAAAATAAACACCTTAAGGGTCAATCATGAGGACACACATATAGGTAGATATATAAATATATATATGTACAAATGTAAATATTTATTTATGTAGAGACTACTATATCTAAATAGATATGTATACCATATTTTTGCCTTGATATGCAACTGGCTTGATCATAATTATACAGAGAACAAACATCTAGACTGAATTTTCCCTCATTTCCCTGAACGAGAAGGCTAGGAATTCAAACCTTTTGTTGGCTATAATATATTGCGTAGCTTGAAGCAAGGAATTATTATAGGCAACAAAAGCTTTGAATACGTAGCCTCCTTAGCTAGTCAATTGAGGGAAAATGTTGTGGATGTTTGGTCTCTTGAATGCTAGTTGGTTTCGAGATTAGTCGTTGTATGGTTTACACGTGCTTGCAATACTTGTGATCATAGTTTTTGTTTATCCAATTGTATATAAAGTGTGAGATGAAAGATTTGTCTTGCTTTATACTGTACTTAATGTATTGAACAATATAGCCAACAGTCACCCACATGCCGAAACCCACAATTGTCGATTGCTAATGGCTAGCTTAGGTTATTTTTTTTGTCTTAGTTTGTTGCTATGTAGTTTTTTTGTGCTTTGATATATATTTATATGTATGTGTGTGTGTATATATATATATGTATCTATATATATGTGTATACATATATGTATATATATGTGTATATATGTGTATATATATATTTATATGTATTTGTATATGTATATATGCATATATATATTTATATGTATATATATGTATATATATGCACATATATATGTATATATGTATAAAATAAAACTCAACACAATAAGGCCTGCTCTTCACCCTACCATATTGGGTCATGGAGCCTCATGGGCTCTCACCAAACCCTCGAACAAGAATATACATTGTCCACGACTCTAATCAATGGTGAAATGAATATTGCTTATTACAATCAATATAGCATACATGAGGATATGATTGTCTATTTGACCATTGTCACAGATTTTCCAGTCTCACCCACATACCAAAACCCACATAATAGAATAAATCTTGATATCAAGATTCACCAAAGAAATAGCGGATTTAGTATTCTGGAACCATTCACAGAAAATGGAAGCCATAAATGAAACAATATAGCCAACACTCGCCCACCTGCCAAAACCCATGAAACTATATAGTCTTTTGAACAACAATTGACACAATCAAATAGTATTGGTTTCAAGAGCTAGCTAGATGAAAAAACTCACAAAAACACGTGAATTCAACATAGGAAACACATAAAAAAAAAAGATGTTGGAAAACCCAAATTGTTTCAATTTTCAACCAGGTTTCAATTTTCAACCAGGTTTTGTTGAGGAAAAAACAGTATGTCTTCACATGGCCTTCACACACCAATTTTTTGGGTATAGGATTTTGTTACTCCTTCAACTTTGTAGCCATGTCTACAAGGGAATTACATTGCTAACACTATTTAGGCTTTACATATATACATATACACATATATGTACACACACACACACACACACACACACACACACACACACACACACACACACACACACATATATATATAGAGAGAGAGAGAAATCTACATATATACACACACATATAGTTTGGTGAGAAATGAGTATACTTCTACTTTTGTTCTTCATTGAATCTTTGTTGGTTCCTCTCAATATGTTTATATGTGTGTGTGTATGTATGCCAACCATTACCGCTACACACACTTGCAACTTCATACAAGCTTGCCCTCCACAATTGCAACTACTATATATATCTACATATATACATGTCTATATATGTATATCTATATGCTTTGCGTGTACTGGTGATGGTCATAATGATAGCTGTCGTTTAACACCCCAAGGAACAAAACAAATGTCTCAGAGATTTTCAAAAAGGTATTGTTTGGTGTCGTTCTGTTGCTATACCTGATATGGGAGTCGTGAGCAATGAGGGTAAGCTTTTGTGAAGGTGCAACCTAGATTAAGATTTGTGCAACTTTTGTGAGGGTGGGTGGGGGTTACTGAACACATCAAACACAATAAAGAAACAATATTGCCTTCCCCCAATGGTGGCTATGCAAAACTCATAAACCAAGAAATTTACAGTAAGCCACAGAGCAACAATCAACAATCCCCTTTTGAAAATAACATAAACTATTTTAGAAATACTCCACGAATGGTTTTTCCAATACACACCTCTTCCGACTTCCTTCAATTACACCTCGTCCCACTTGGTTTCTCTTCCCTTCATCCTCTCTCCATGGCTTGCTAAAAATGAACATAGAACTATCACAAACCACCACGGCTATAGAAATTTTGTGAAGGTGGTTGGAGGTTATCTTGTGTTCTTTGCATGCGTTGATGGTTGCAAAAGGTGTGGGTTGTGATAATTCTTATATATCTATATATATATATATGTGTGTGTGTATATATATATGTATGTGTGTGTATGTATATATATATATATATGCACAATACATTATTGAAAATTGCACAAACATTTTCTTTGTTCTCTGAGGACTTTAAACATAGATTTTACTTGCACTATCAACACTACACGGAAACCATACAATGATTAATGTTGATGCCATTTTGCTGGCCTCCTCTATCACCATGCCAAACGCTTTTTAAATTTAAAAAAAAAACAAAAGAACACCTACTACATGGTGCCGGAGACCTAGAACCATGAAAGTTGGAAAAAATTCCAACCAATGTTTCCCATGGCCCAATGCTAATTGTTGTTGTCTAGATTTGGCTATATACTTTCATTTACAATGCATAATAAAATAGTTGATATTATAGAGTTAATGTTGTTTCCCAAAAGGCATTCTTTTTGATAGGGCAGTGCTCAAGAGGTTGTACTATTTGAATTTTTGATAGGGTCCTAGTGAATACATTTATGTAAGTATATCTATATATATATACATATATGTACACATACATATATACATATATACATATATACATATACATATATATATATATATATACATATACATATATATATACATATATATATATACATATATATTCATTGCTTATCAGACAAACGACAAAAAAATTGTGCTTGGAAAACCAATGGATAGAAATAACCCAGGCTAGCAAACAACAGACAACAAAATAAAACTGGATAATGTTAAGAATTTTATTCCATTGCAAACATAGCTAGAAAATGGAGGTCATAGAAAGAAGTTGACAAACAAGTTGACATTCACAGACCCATGCAAACCATTGCCTTGTTATCTGAAAAAAGGGTTGGAATTTTTTTATCACAGGTGACACTTTCAATTTGCTTTTGCAAACATCATTTCCTACAAACACAAAAAATATCCTCTAACCATCTATAGAGAAGTGCCTATTAAGTTTTCCTTATGACACTTAGTATATAGGACCCATCACTTTGACAATTGCTTTTCTAAGGCTGAGGAAATAAAAACTAGGAATGTGTATTTAATGCATGCTTGCCCCATTGCTGATAGCTATCTTGAAGAACAAGGTACACCTAGAGAATGACACCCAACAATGTGTTATCAAAAATTGAAACAATATAGCTTTTTTCTTAGCGGGACCCTCTGAGAAACAAATCAATATAGCTATAGGGCAATGCCCTATCAAACATTGTGCAAGCATTTTTTATCTTTGTAATTGCTTGAAAAGGTAGCTATTGCTTATACCTATTGTCACTACACGGAAAACATACAACAATTAATGTTGATTCTATTTAATTGGCCTTCTCTATTGATGCAGCAAATGTTTTTAATATAAAAATAAAAATAGAATCTGCCAGCTTCCTTTTTTGACCATATTGAATGGAGGCCAGAAATGACATAATATAGCCTTGTCCAAACAACAACAATGAACAATGTCTTTTGCAAAACAATATCAATTGCATAAAATTTACTATTTTATTCCATTCCAGCCATTGCCACAAAAATATTTCTTGCAACAACGACCCATATGGAACACCCTCAAAACACAAAAAAATTGCAGTAACAAAGTGAATCAAAGCCTCTACCACAAAATGTGAATGATTAATGAATCAATATTGTATATATATATATATATATATATATATATATATATATATGATAGCGAAGAATGTGTTTTGGATAACAATATAAATTGTATGATATTAAGTATTTGATTATACATTGCAAAGAGTGGAATATAGCCAAAGCTAGCGAACAATAGTTAGATTGCATTTTGGAGAACGACATAAACTATTTAAATATAATGGAACCATTTACATAGAATAGAAGCCATAAATGAGACAATATTAAATTTTGTTGTGTGTAGATTTGTATGTATGCCAAAGTAGATGTAAGCAATGTACATATGTATTCTTCTCAATGTTTATTGTTTTATCAAAATAGTTATTTGTATGAATCTTGACATGGCATACTTCTAATGTTATACTTCATATTAATTGTTATATACAACATTGAATCCTTTTTCCTAATTATTTATTTTCCTTCGTACTCTTGGTGTTTCTTGGGAAAAAAAGGAGGGATTTTAAAATTGAAACAGTGAACTTGGAATAAAAAATTGTATGTTAAGTATTATTTGAATGATTGAAGCCCTTGTTATTATTAATCGTTTCCTATCATATTGTTAATGCCTATGTAAAAAAATTTGAGTGCCCATGTTGTGTTTTGAAGTCATAGACCTTTTAGCCAGCCATCGGCGTTGCAACTCTTTGTTCCTAAAAGAGTAGACACGGTGGCCTCTAGCTCTTCCGAGGCTGGCAAAAAATCCCCAAGCAACATTCATGTAAGTGCTGCTACGAATTATCTTGAAAATTTCTCAAGTGCACCAAACAAATCAAAAAATACTTCATTTGAATTAATGATTACTATGATATATGTTCTAACTTATTTATATTTGAACTGTCTGTCTTGTTTCCCCTTCAATTTATTGGCTATTTTGGAGTAACTTAGATCTTAGAGGGGAAAATGTCTTAGTTTCCAAATGTGTCAATATTACTATTTCCTTTTAGAGTTGAGTCCTAGTTATAAATATCTCATTGTTGCCACTATGCTGAGTTTAATTGCCTTGTAGGCTACAAATGTGAATCCAACCTTAACAAAAAATGTGCTACGCTTTATAGATGCTAGAGATGTTGTCCCATCTCCAGTCCTCCAACTGATGTCTTACTAAAAAATAGGAGGTGATCAAAGCCCAGTCGATCGGTACAAAGTTATCTTGTCTAATGGAATCCACATGCAAATGTTAACTTTTCCTACAAAATGCAATGACATTTTGTTTATAGGTGAATTGAAAATAGGTCCGATCGTGTGCTTGACAAACTATTTGTCTAGAAAGTTGTGAGAATCGAGGTTTGATATAGTTTTGCTTGCTCGTACTTGTAGTTTCCTGCTTCCTTGTTTGTGGGGGCTGCCTTTTAAAGTATTTAATATTCCTTTCATTCCAGGGAAATTTTCATACTGTCCCTAGATGTGAAGATGATAGATTTCTAGCTAATTGGAAAACCTAAATATTTTTTTAGAGATCAAGAAGAATAAAAAGTTGGCTACGACTTTCCCTCCCCATCCAAATGAGCCTCCACCTTTGGAATTAATACATCGCCAAGGTAGCAAGATGCTCTTGCAAAAATCAGCCCTATTAAAGGGTTGAATGTTTACCAAACCAAATGGATGATAAAAGGCCGTGTAACAACAATGAGGGATATGCACCATTATAGCAAGCAAGGGTGCAAGGGGTAGGTATTCAACTTTGATATCATTGATGATGAGGGCACATAAATACAAATTATGTGCTTTAATGAGATTGCAGACATGCATTATGATAAGGTTGAGGTGGGGCGTACTTATTATGTGTCAAAGGAATCAGTGAGACAAGAAAACATAAAATTTAATAAGTTAAACAACCAGATGGAAATCATTTTGGATCAAAGTTCAATGTTAAAATGTTGTGATGATGAGGCCTTTGTGCCGGAGAAAGTATTTAAGTTCACACCATTAAATGAGATTGCAAATTGCATGAATAATAGTTTAATTGATGTTATTGGCACTGTGGTGCATGTGGGAATGGTTTTGACTATACAAAGAAAGGATCAGTCCCAAACAATTCAGAGGACTGCTAAACTTAATGATTTTTCATCGTTTTCAATTGATGTTAATTTGTGGGGATCAAACTGGGAAGTAAAGGGTCATGAGTTAGAGAGGTTGTACACCCCTGGTTCAACTCTCATCCTTGCTGTAAAAAATGCGCGTGTTGGGTACTTCAATGGAGTTGTTTTGAACACAGCCACAAGGACTCTTCTATATATAAATCCTGACATACCAGAGGCACAACCATTGATTGAGAGAGGATATATTGATCCACCTACTATTAATCCCCCTCGTGCAGTCCCTCGAAAGGTTGCTTTGGGAAATGGGAGAGTCACTATTGCATATATCTTCGACCACTGCCTTGTCTTTCCAGAGACTTTGCAAGCTACTCTTAAGGCAATAGTAAAATTTATAAAAATTGATGCATTTTGTTATGTTGCATGCCTGTTGGAGGTGAATGGTAGGCAATGCAAGAAAAAGTGTGAACAATATGAGAAAAATACATGGTTCTGCCCAAAATGCTAGACAATAATAGTTGACTATGAATTTCGATATTTATTGCAACTAAAGATCGAAGACCACACAGGCGAGCTTTGGGTAACTGCTTTTGATGAGGCTGCAACAAGCCTATTACAAATGTCAGCAAAACAACTTTACATGTTGCAATATGAGTCTACCGCTGAAATGAGTGCTGAGTCTGTTATCAATGTTGTCACCTACATGTCATTTTTCTTCACAATTCTAATCAAAACTCAAACTTATAATTCAGAAACAAGACTGAAACAACAATAGTGAAGGTTGCAAAACTTAACTTTGAAGCTAAGTGCAAGCTCTTACTATTAGATTTGTCTACTATTTCTCCCACCATGCATTAGGCTCCAGAGATAGTTGTCATACTGCCTTGAACACCAAAACAACCATGGAAAATTGGGACTTTGCATATTTCTTTTAGTTCATGTTGGTTGGAGATTTAGTTTGTTTAATTCCCTCACACTGCTTGTCACATCAAAAAGACCTTTCCTTTCTACTACTATTGCTTTGTTGTTTGTTTGAGTGGTTATATATTAAGACAATGAAGTACAACTTATAATATTTAAGTAAAAAAGATACAATTGCTTTCTTTTCTATTATTTATGTTGGTTATAATTTCCTTACGTTTTAAGTGTATATTTCTAATTTAATTTTATACTGTTTATTTATAGAGTTCTTGTCCTTTTTAGGAGATGTATTGTTGTCTACACCGGCTCATGTATCTACTTGTGGACATAGTTGTATGTATGTGTACATTTACATATGCATATAGATAAATATGCATGCATGCAATTGAGATTTCCCTGTGTCATACAACTTCCTGGTACAAATGTGAGTAGATATTTGTTCGTGTATTGGATATCTATTTATATATGCATACACAATTTAATACTTACAACTATCTATGAGTTGTTTTAAAGAGAGTGTTGTTTCTATCTTTTTTACAATGTTCTTAGTGCATAGAATATCTTGATAGAGATCTATGTAGATATGTGTCCATGGTGTATTTGTCTATGTAACTATCATGTCTGGCTAACCATCTAATGCTTACCAAGTCTTCTTACTATTGCTTTTTGATCCCTAATGATAGTGCCATGTTGGATGTGGATGTAATATGGTTCTTGGCTATAATGTTTGTTATGTATGTTATGTAGCTCAATCCACAACCTAGTGGTGAACAATGAGTTTTTGAAACTACCGCAAACTGCTCAATTAGTTTGGTGAGTTTTAAATGCAAAGTATTAATGTAACCATTGGCAATATATGTAGCACATACATGGGACAATGTTCACATGGTAAGTTGTGCAAAGTGATACTTGTTTCCTATGCACATGCAAATCAAATAGCTCAAGTTATACAGGTTGCCTTGTTTTCTATAAGGGAGAGTTGATTGTTGTTCTCTGAATTAGGGTATATTTTTCCCTTTTTGGTAAGTTTTTATTGGGACAGACAATATATTTTATTCAAACCAATATTCTTTCATTCATGGATCGACTTTTCCAGCGTGTCCCCTATGATAATGTTTTTCCAGTGCTTCTCTTCAAAAACAAGCCAACGGTTTCCATGTGATTCTCAACATGAATTTCTTTCTATGCTTCTTTGTATGGCCTCGATTTTTTTCCTGTGTTTGCAACAAAATAAAATTCTTAACATAATCCAATTTTCTTTTTGTGGTCTATTGCTCGCTACCCTAGGTTTTTTTTACCTATTGGTTTGCTAGTCACAATATTTTTATGCTTTGTGCAATAAAAAATGTGTATATATGTGCCTCTTTAGAAAGGCTTAGATTTTCCTTGGAGGTTAGGCATACAAAAACATTGCATCAAATAGTAGGCAACTGAATTTCTCACTTGAATTGTGTAGACCTGCCTTTGTATTTTGCTAGAAACTCCAAGATACATACCAACGATTATAGTGCATTGTAAATCAAACAAGATGATCTTCTCCAACAAAAATGTTCATTATCATCATCATCAAAAGTTTCTTTTATTTATGGTAAGTGAATTGCTTCTCCTTTCCTCTTCACCTCTATGCATATAGAATCTGCACCCTCTCTCAATTCACTTTATTATCATTTTTTATATGTGACATGTAATTGTCCTATTACATATATTTTTCTTATAAATTATACAACCACTTAAATTTCATGTTTCAGATATTTCTTACCAATAAAACATGTTCGCAGTACCAAATTTCACAGTTTGCTTCTGTGTAGGTTTATCCTAGTTAAACGATTTTAGATTACGACTACATTGTATTCGTATACAAGATGTAAGGCTCCCCAGAAATGCTAAATGGATTTACAATTCCAAATTCGCATGTTGTATTTCCTTCACCTATATTCCATCTGTATATAATGTAAACCTACATATTTTTTTTTCCATTTCTCATTTCACAACTCCATGTCAAATTATAAAAAAATGTATAACGTTGATTTCCACTGAACAAATTCCCTTAGGTGCCATAGCATTGCCTTCAACATTTACCAAAGTGGTGGACAATTAAAGTTATTGCTCAGGGGATTGGTCATAGCCAATGATGCTCCATGACCTGATATGGTAGGGTGGAGAGCAAGATTCCTTTTCTGTGTCTAGACTCCAATCCATTCCATAGGATTGTAGCTGTGAGGTTTACCTTTCCACTATGATGGCTGTAATGGAATAAAACAGTTAATGTTATGTGGTTCATTCTATTTTTGCATAATCACCACAGTAAAATTCACACTTTTTTGTTATTCTTGTAGACCATATTCCACCCATAATGCGGTGTTTGATGAACTAATGTGTTACAAACAACCTTTCGAAATAATGATACTGACTGAAAAATCAGTGACAATGGTCAAATAGGCAATCATACCCTCATGTACGCTATATTGACTGTAATAAGAAATATTCATTTCACCATTGATCAGAGTGGTGGGAAATGTATGTTCTTGGTCGGGGGTTTGGTGAGAGCCCATGAGGCTCTATGACCCAATATGGTAGGGTGGAAAGCAAGCCTTATTGTGTTGAGTTTTATTTTATAGTTTTTATGTACAAATTTCTATCTTTCTCACATAGGATTCACAAAAAAATTCAAATGTTTTAGGTTGTGGTTACAACGTACATAAATAGTTCATCTTATATACTTTATGTTAGCTTGCATTGGTCATTGTTGATAATTGATCTCTTTCTTAAGCTATATTGTTTCATACAGGAGGCTGGGAAAATAGTGCGGTTGTATAGGAGGCCAACAAAATGTCGACAACATTGATTGTTGTATGGTTTCCATGTAGTGGTGATCGTGCAAGTAACATCTATTTAAATTCCTCGGAAAACAAAATGAATGTATGTGCAGTTATTGATAACGTATTTTTGGGTGTCATTCTCTGGGTTTATGTTGTTGTTGAAGGTAGTTGTGGAAGCCAACAAAACAACATCAACATTAATTATTGTATGGTTTTCGTGTAATGGTGATGGTGCAAGTAACATTTGTTTTAAATTCCTCGACAAACAAAAAAAATGTCTGTCCAGTTATCGATAGCGTATTGTTCGGTTTCATTGTCTATGTTTTTGTTGTTGTTGAAGGTAGCTGTGAGTGAGCATGGCAAGCTTCTATGGAGGTGCAAGTGTGTTCATTGGCTATGGAATCTCTGTGAAGGTGGTTGGATGTTATCTTGTGTTCTTTGCATGCATTCATGGTTGCAAAAGCTATGGGTTCTAATAAATTTGTGTTCATTTTTTGCAGTCGGTGGAGAAAGAACAAAGGGAAGAGATAACAAGCAAGTAGAGATTTAATTGAAGGAAGCAAGAAGAGATGTATAATTTTTATTTTTCCGCCCCCATCATCTACTTTCTCTTAGTCAGTTCCATAATCTCTTCATATTCACCGTTGCTCCAGAAAACATGCTTCTCCCTTAGGAGAGATAGTTCAAGCAGTGGGATGTTGATATTCCAGTATACATGCTAAATAGATGAATGAGATTTCAAACAATTGTGAAGATGAAGTGATTATAAGTCTGGCTAAGAGAATGGGAACATTGATTTCACCATCATCACAGTAGTGGCCACCCAATATTAGAGAGTAGGCTTCATTTTGTTCTCTTCCATTTTATATTTTCTACATGCGCAACTGAATTGCTCACTTGAACAATACTATTCATTGGCATCATCATGAAAAGTTGTTGTACTTTATGGTAAGTAATTTTAGGGGTTTGGTGATAGCCGATGACGCTTCATGATCCAAAATGGTAGGGTGGAGAGCATGACACCTTTTGTGTGTCTAGACTTCAATGCATTGTGACCAGAAGGTCTCGCCTTTGTAGTAAAAGTTTTGCATAAGAACGTGGGTATCATTTTTTAGCTTTCTATCGTGATGGCTATAATGGAATAAAATAGTTAATTTTATGCAATTCATTCTATTTTTGCATAATCAACATACTAAACTTCACACTTTTTTGTTATTCTTACATACCATATTCCAACCATAATGCGGTATTTGATGGACTAATGTCTTACAAACAACCTTTCACAATAATGATAGTGGTTGGAAAATTTGTAACAATGGTCAATTACACAATCAAATCCTAATGTACTCTATATTGATTGTAATAAGCAATATTCATTTCACCACTAATTAGAGTGGTGGGCAATGTATATTCTTGCTCCAAGGTTTGGTGAGAGTCCATGAGGCTCCATGAGCTAATATGGTAGGGTGGAGAGTAGGCCTTATTGTGTTGAGTTTTATTTTATATTTTTTATGTAGAAATTGCTATCTTTCTGACATAGGATTCATAAAAAAATCATATGCTTTAGGTTATGCTTACAACATAGTGAACTAGTTGATCTTATACACTTTATGTTAGATTCCATTGGGCATTGTTGATTATTGTTCTCTTTCCTAAACTATAGCGTTCGATTATTGAGAAGATGTTGTAGAAAAGGCTATGTTGTTTCAATTTTTGATAGGGTTGTGTTGAGTTTCTGTCAATTCCCTCTTGCTCTCCCTTTATGCTTTGCATTTTGTGCTTGGATTTTTAAATTACCTTGCCGATCATTTGATTTCTCTTCTCCCTTGGGAGAGATAGTTCAAGAACTTGGGTGTTGATATTCCAGTTTATATGGTAAACAGATGGACAACCTTTGTGAATCAAGTTCAACCAACTGTGAAGATGAAATTATTGTAATTATGATTATGAATCAACATCCTAGTTCTTGAACTCTCTTTCCCAAGGGAGAATAGACGATGATGCTACATTGAGACAATATGGTAGTGTGGAGAGCAGCCCTGCTTTTGTATGTCTAGACTTCAATCCATTCCCTACAGAAGGTATTCCTATATTTTATTTACTTATTGTGTTCTACTACAACTGTATTGCATCATCTTTGTAATTAATTGTATAAGTCTTTATATTTTCTGATTTATTTATTGTGTACCAATGGTGCGTGTTTATCACACTCACACTTTTTATTATTATTCTTGTAGATCATGCTCCAGCAATAATACAGTGTTTCATGAACTAATGTGTTACAAAAAACCTTCCCGAATAATGATAGTGATTGTAAAATCAACAACAATGGTCAAATAGACAATCTTATCCTAATGTACTCTATATTGATTGTAATACACAATGTTCATTTCACCACTAATCACAGTGGTGGCCAATCTATATTCTTGCTTGGGGGTTTGGTGAGGGTCCATGAGGCTCCATGACCCAATATGGTAGGGTGGAAAGCATGCCTCATTGTGTTGACTTTTACTTTATATTTTGTATGTATAGATTGTTATCTTTTTGACGTAGGAATTATAAAAAATTCATATGTTTAAGCTTATGGTTACAATGGAGTAAAATAGTTGATCATATACACTTTATGTTAGATTCCATTGGGAATTGTTGATTATTCTTCTCTTGCTTATACTCTACATCACACAAATAATTAAATTGTTTTAACCAAAATTCGTCTACGGTACTTTGTTGCTAGCTATGAAAAGATCCTTAGTTTGTATCATTAAGAATTGATGCAGTTGCCAAATTATGGGGTGTCCTTATATAATCATGAATTCAACTAATAGTATGCCACAATTATTATTCCCCATCTAGATACACATTAGTAATGTCATCAATTAAATATTTAGACATTCAAACTTATCCATAATAATATTATATTTTGATTAACTAATGAAACTGAATGATATTGATATTATTTTTAAATTGTTTTAACTAAAATTGATGTAGGGTTCTTTGTTACTAGCTACGAAAAGATCCTTAGTTTGTATCACAAAGAATTGATGTAGTGGCTAAATTATGGGGTGGGCTTATATAATAATGAATTCATCTAATTTTATGTCAACATTATCATTTCCCAACTAATTGCACATTAGTAATGTCATCAATTTAGACATTGAACCCTATCCATAATAATATTATATTTTGATTAACTAATAAAACTTAATGATATTGGTATTACTTAATGAAATCATTTCAAATTTAATAATAATATTTTTCTTTAATTAACAAATTAACTACATAATATAATTATTTACCCCGCCAAACCAATTACCAATAATAATGATGTTATCACCAAATAATTAATTGAATGTTAATACAATTGTTCTTCAACCAAACCTCTATATGTGTATATATATATTCTACAAAGTTACTTTTTCACCAACTATTGCTTACACACTTTATCCTTTATATACATATCCTCCTTTCAACCCATTAGGGTTAACACCCTCCTTTAGTCCCCATTAAAATTTAAAATAAAATAATGGTGCTAAACTATAAGGTAAAAAATGTGATACAATGTTGTTCCCACTCAATCACTTTAATTATCGCCCATAATATATCTATCGATCCATTGTATTGTTTGTTGGATTCCCTAATGTGTAACTATATTATCTACATCTACATTTAGCTACTATTCCCACTCATGCCATTCAAATTCTAATGCTTTTCCATAGACACTGCCTGCACAACACTTGCCTTTCATGTCACTCTCCGCCTATCGACTCATTGTTGCGTGTTACTACACGAAATTGCTAGATTAATTTATGTATTAATAATACTATTATAAAAATAATATTATTAATTTATGTATTAATAATACTATTATAAAAATAATATTATTAATTTATGTATTAATAATACTATTATAAAAATAATATTATTAATTCTATTAATTTTATTTTATATATATTATAAAATAATATTATCTAAATATATTATAAAATATTTAAAAAAGATTTTTTAATTTTATTAAATTATGATTAAAATAATTTTAATATAAAAAAAAATCAATTAAGAATATAAATATAACTCAAATAAATAAATTCAATTTAAATAAATAAATAATATGTTTGTTTGAATTTTTTATTTTTGTATTAATAATATTATTAAAAATATAATAGTTATATTTTTAAAAAGTAATTTTAATTTTTTTTGGTAATCCAGGGCAGCCCAGTGAACGTTCCCTTTACGGGGTGAGTTGAGGCGAGACTAGTCCCTTAGGGATGCACATAATAGATCACAAACCAGGGTAAGCTCGGGCCTCAGAGTCAAACTTAGAACCTGTGGGGAGCAAACCCATGGCCTAAGCCAACTCTGCTATCGTGTGGGCTCAAAGTAAAAAATAATATTAATAATATATAAAAAATTAAAATACAAATTAAAAATAAAACGTTATACATTTTTAATTAAGAACATAAATTATTTTTTATTTTGTATTAATAAATTATTAAAAATATATAAATAGTTCTTAAAGATATCTTTTTATAAAGTAGAAAATAATATTAGTGATATATTAACTAATTAAAATACAAATTTAACACATTAAATTTTTTACATAATCATTATAAGATATGACACATATCAATTATTAAAATTATGTGAATGTTAACATATTGATTTTATAATTATACATTTTATATTTATCAAATAATATTATATAAATATATTATTAATAATTTAATGAAGAATATTTCTTAAAATAAACTTATTAATTATCATTTTTTAATATAAAATATAAAGTTTCGTATATAAGTTTAAGTTTGTTTAAATTAAATTAATCTATTTATAGCTTAATTTATAAAAATAATGCATATGGAAGTAAGGTAAAAACTATTCCAAAAAAATAGTAAAATAATAGTCACCTTTCATACTTCTTAAAAATCCACCCATAACATTTAATTTTTTTTAGGGAATTTATGGTAAATAATTTTTAAAATTAATAAAATTAATAAATATTTTGAAGATTAAGTTTTATTTCAAGAAGATAAAAATTTACATTTCTAATAGATTTATAAGCAACAATATATTTAAGACAACTTGAAATAAAATTGTTTAATAGAAATGAGCTCATAATGCGCATAAACAAGATTTCACAAGGAAATGAAATAGTAATAGCTAGCTATGGAATATTATACTAGACTACTTAGAAAATCAAACATCATATGATGGAATGTCATAAGTGGTTGTTGACAATATTCTCCCAACTATACAGAGGATTTTGGCTTTGCAAGTCTATTTTAGTTATACATACTCAACAGACCTGCAACCTTCTATGAATTCAATATCCCCTCATCATTCTCTACACTAATCACATTTTTATCTTCCTCTCAAAACTCCGTATAATCCATTACTGGGGTGCTTCTCACAGTAAATTAGAGATTTTGTGCTCATCTCCAACACAATTGGAGAAATTGGGGTTCTGAATTGGGATCTAAATCAGAGAATTTGTACATTTGATCCCAAATTTTAGCTCCAGTCTTGCCTCCAAAATTCAAGATAATCCTATGTCGATGCATCCACAACCTTGAAAAAATTTGGGGCCACTTCAATGCCCACTAGACCTTCCTTTGAATTTAGACCCCTTATCTATATTTGTTGGAAAAAAACTTGCTTCAACCTCCGCTAGACTGTCCTTTGAATTTATACCATTATCTAAATTTGGTGGCATCTCTATTTCGAGGACATTGAGCTTGGCTTTGGTGCCTCTAATATTAAAAGATTCTCGATTGTAAGCCCTAGCTGCATCCTTGGAAGTACTAAAAGTGCCAAGCCACACCCGCATTCCCTTGATTAGTTTTCTAGTCTTGGGAACCCATTTTCTTGTGAGCCATGGTTTTGCAAGTTGAGTTTAATTTTGGGAAAATTTCATGGTTAAGCATGTTTATGTTGGATTAGTATTGGTATGTCTGACCTCCTGGGAAGGCCCAATGCTTCACCTCTTTGAGCATCACTTAGATGCAATGAGTGCTAAGTGGATCATTCATTATCACAAGAGATGGGTTCTTTTGAGCCACTACTCATGAAACATGGGTCAATGAGTTTGACTCGAAAAACTACATAGTTGAATCCTCATAGCAATATCATAATTTGACACGCTACGGAAAATACCTCCTACTTATCAACCCATTTTCTCCCAAGAAACAAATAATGGACTATGTAATATTATAGTTAAACTAGGCAATAAAAAGCCTGACTACAAACAACATATATAAATGAGTATAGGATGAGGCTCAAAATGAGACTCAAGGAAATGGGTGTGAAAATTATATTGCAGTTACTGATTATTAATCTCCTATCTAATATAGATTATTTGACTGTGAAAAATTAATTCATAGAAAATATTGAAAAATAACACAACTGCAACATCACAAATAAACTCACAAGAATAGAGAAGAAAACATGCACAATAATGAACACAATATTTTTGGACAAATTGTCCTTGGAAAAACCCTGAAGGGAAAACCAATACTGCAGATGAGGAATTTTATTAAACTTCAGCAAATTAAGAGATACATAAACTGCTTGCCTCTTACTGGCAGAGCTCTGGCAATATTCTTCTTCGAAAATTCTTCCCTCAATTTATCTTGCTGAAATTCCACAGTTGTCCCCAACACTATCACTGCAAGACTATTTTCTCTCACTGCAAATCTACTTGCTATCACTGCAAGTCTTTATCAAGTGTGTGTTCTCCAAATGCCCATTGATCCCCTTTTATACTTTTCTCATTGAAAAACCAATGGCCATGATTTAATCTCAATCAATGGCTAAGATTAATTAGACTCTAGAACAAACCCTAACTAACTGGATTCAAGAAGTCTCTAGAGGAATCAATTAATTAAATAATTATATGGACAACTAACCCCTTTCTAGAAGTCTCTAGAAAAATTAATTAAATAATCCTTTGGAATGGAGACACCTGTCCAAGCCACTAAAATTAACACTCCCTCTTAGTGATCATCTTAACATACTATGTATTATGCCTCTGTAGAACTCAAATCCACAGAATTCAGCTTCTTGTTGTACCAAGAGACAACTCCTGATCCCAAGCTAAAGCAACACCCTGCAGTGTTTTTTCTGTTCGTTGTATTGCCTGCCCAATTTGCGTCAATATAGCCTATCAACTTGATACCATCACCTCAAGCATATCTGATCCCATACTCGATTGTACTAGGAAAATACCGCAACACATGCTTTATCTTTGTCCATCTGTTTGCCACACCTCCATGCCTAGAAAGTAGTGCATAAGCCCCAAATCCTTCATCTCAAACTCTGTTGCAAGGTCCCTCTTGCACTCCTCTATGAGCCCCAGTGAACTTGTTAAAAACAAGTCGTCCACATATAGAACAAGAATGAGAACCTCACCCCCAACCACCAAGTAGTAGAGGTTAGCATTCGCTTCATTCTTCATGAAGTCCATTCCCTGCAAGTATCTATCAATGTGCTCATACCATGCCCTAGGAGCCTGCTTGAGTCTGTATAAAGCTCTCTTGAATCTGCACATGTGGGTTTCATTGTTGTGTGCTACAAATCCCTCTGGTTGTTCTATGTATCTCCTCTTTCAATTCACCATTAAGAAACACTATCTTAACATCCATCTAATGGATCTCCCATCCCATCTGTGTTGCAAGTGAGATCACAGCTCGTATAGAAGTATACCTGGCCACTGGAGAAAATGTCTCCTCATAGTCTATTCCCTCCTTCTGAGATAACCCCTTGGCCACAAATGTTGCTTTGTATTTCTCGATGCTACCATCTGCACCATGCTTGATCTTATAGATCAACATGATCCAACCACTGCCCTATCTGTCGGTCTAGGCACAACCTCCCACACATCGTTTTGCACTATTGAGGTATATTCCTCAACCATCACATCTTTCCATACTTGCTGTTGTGTAGCCTCCTGATAGTTGGAAGGCTCACTATCTACCAATTGACTAACTAATGCTAATCATTATACCTGGCTAGCTATCTCTGTTGTCTACTACTCGCCCTACGATCTCCCACAAACTCCTGAGTATCTTTATGTATCTATTGGTTCCCGCTACCAACTGTAGAGGATGAAGTATCAACCTCCATGTCTCCCTAATGCATCTCTTGGATCTACTGCATCTATTGCTCTATACTTTGTGAACTCTCAGCACCTGAGCCTATGTTTGTACTAGTAACTGTACTCGAGCTTTGCTACCCTTGATCTGGTTGCACGATCTTTAGAGCTTCTACTAGCTATTCACTCTGATCATCTGCTGGAAAATCTCTAGACCTTCTAAATTCCTTTTCTTCCATGAAGTTGACATCACGCCTAACAATAATCCTCCTGGCCCCTGGAACGAATATCCGATATGCCTTTGAGGTTTCACTATACCTAACAAAGTACCCCCTCTTTGAAGTTTCATCTAACTTGGAATGTGTAGGCCCTTGAATGTGACAATATGCCAAAATCCCAAATATCCTGAAGTGGTTGACATCTGTCTTCTTCCCTGAGAACACCTCCTCTGGTGTCATCTTTCCCAATACCTTATGTGGAACCCTATTCTATATGTATACTGTCGTACTGCATGCCTCAGCCCATAAGTAACATGGCATATCTTGGCCATACAACATAGACCTTGCCACCTCTGATATAGACTGATTCTTCCTCTCAGTAACCCCATTCTGTTGTGGGTTGTAAGGAATATTCCACTCTCTCTTGATTCCTTCCCTAGTACAAAACTCCTAGAACTCTTTCCCTTTGTACTTGCCTCCATTATCTGACCAAAGTACCTTTATCTTCCTGCCTATTGAATTCTCCACAAGAGCTTTGAACTCCTGAAAGTGACTAAAGACCTCATCCTTGGTCTTCAAGAAGTATATCTAGGTCTTCCTAGAGAAATCATCAATAAAAGTAACAAAGTACTTGTATCCTCTGAGAGACTTCACTGACATTGGACCACATATATCTAAATGTACTATATCAAGAACACCCTTGGATCTGGTGTCACTTCTTGGATTTTTTTTTTTGCAAACTTCCCTAATACACATCCCTTACATACATCATCATGCTTTGTGCTCACCTCTAGAACACCTGTCACTGTCTCACGAAGCAACTTAAGTGCTCCATGATGTATATGGCCCATCCTCCTATGACATAGCTCTCCTTGATCTCTAGAATTACTATTGTTCATCAGTGCCTTATGAGTATCAAAGTACAACCTGTAAAGTTGGCCATTCCTAACTCCAATAGATATGGGTGATTTCCAATCCTTATGCTTGAATAACACATTCACCCCTCTAAAGAGTACATTGTAGCCTTTATCCTAAAGGACAAATATAGAAATCAGATTCATACCCAAGCCTGGCACATGCAACACATCATGAATGGGAATCAACTTTCCATTCTCCCTTTGAAATAGAATAGTCCCTTTCCCAATTGGATTGAGTTTGGACATGTTCCCCATAGAAATCTAGATTATGATGTCCTCCTCCTTATAACTGGAGAAGTACTCTCCAATTCCTGTCATATGAAATGACACCCCACTATCTATATACCAAACACCCTATGAGGTTGAGCTAACCATACAAGCTATGAGTGCAAACTCATCCTCCATTCTACTAGAGAGCTCATCTGCACTTGCTGAAGCTATTATCTACTTCTTTCCCTTCTTTTTGTTCTTCTTCCTTTGTGGGCAATCACTGACATAGTGGCCAAACTTGTGACAACCATAGCACTTGACCTTAGACAAGTCCTTCTCACTTTGTGGATTTGATCCTTTGCTAGATCCATTCTTTGCTTTCCCTTTTCCTGCTAGGACAACGTTTTCCTATTCTGCCTCACTTTTCTGACTCTTATTGTTGGTTCCATTGACAAGACTTAGTCTAAGCTCCTCATGAGTGAAGTCACTCAATAGTTGATCACAACTCGGTAAGGTGTCTTGTCCATTGATAACTTGAACAAAGACATCCCACCACTTAGTAAACCCATTTAGGGCTATTCGTACTAGCTTGTCATCATCTGGTTTATCTCCAATAGCTGCCAACTCATCCTTGAAAATTTTGAGTCTAGTGAAGTAACTTGTAACGTCTTCTCCCTTGTTCATCTGGGTATTCCTCAACTTTTCTCTGAGAATCAACTTTTGGTTAGTGGTAGCATTCTAGTATAGATTCAAAATGGCATCCCACATCTTCTTCACTGTATCTAACTCTGTGATATGTAGAACAATATGGTCCTTGACACCATCAAGAATCAACCTCCTCTCCTTGGCATCTTCCTTCTTATATGCTAAGAGTTGTGTTGGATCTCTAGGTACAACTACAACACTGGTCACATATTCCTTGATACCATTCTCTTCTAGCAATAAAGAAATTTTTGCTTTCTAGACACCAAAATTTGAGGCTCCATCCAATCTATCATGATCTCTTAAACCTATTGAGGCTATCTCAAAAGATAAAATAACAATAAAAATAATTCTGAAGAGGTAGCACTAGGTTTTATAAACCCTCGATTTTTCCTTCCTGTGCTAAGCCTTTTTTACCCTCAGATCAGCTCTGTTACTATGCAAAAATTCTATTACAGTTACTGATTATAAATATCCTATCTAATATAGATTATTTGACTGTGGAAAATTAATTCACAACAAATATTGAAAAATAACACAACTGCAACATCACAAATAAACTCACAGGAATAGAGAAGAAAACATGCACAATAATGAACACAATATTTTTGGACAAATTGTCCCTGGAAAAACCCCGAAGGGAAAAACAGTACTATAGATGAGGAATTTTATTAAACTTCAGCAAATTGAGAGATACATAAACTACTTGCCTCTTACTGGCAGAGCTCTGGCAATATTCTTCTCTAGAAATTCTTTCCTCAATTTCTCCTACTGAAATTCCACAGCTGTTGTCCCCAACACTATCACTATGCCCTTGCTATCACTGCAAGAATATTTGCTCTCATTGCAAATCTACTTGCTATCACTGTGAGTCTTTCTCAAGTGTGTGTTCTCCAAATGCCCATTGATCCCCTTTTATACTTTTCTCATTGAAAAACCAATGGGCATGATTTAATGTCAATCAATGGCTAAGATTAATTAGACTCTAACAAACCCTAACTAACTAGATTCTAGAAGTCTCTAGAGGAATCAATTAATTAAATAATTATCTAGACAACTAACTCCTTTGTAGAAGTCTCCAGAAAAATTAATTAAAGTCCTTGGGAATGGAGACACCTGTCCAAGCTACTAAAATTAACAATGGGAACAAAACAATATTAGAACACCATGTGAGAGGACTCGATCTTAGAGCTCTTAATTCTCTTAGTGTCTTGAAGTTCTTTAGAAAGATTAAAGTTCAGACCCTTCATTCTTATTTTTTGAATACAACTAGTAATACATCCCAAATTAGCCTTGTTCCTTTGTAATCTCATGTGAAATTTCCTCCTAACAAGCTTACAAAAAATAGCATAAATGAGAACCACAGATGTTATAAGAGAATTCCTAAAAGGAATCAACCATCTAAGACAAATGTGGGCAGTAATGGTAGTTTTAAACATAAAGTGAGAAAAATCTAATTAAAAGAAAAATATCAACAATCAAGGTGGAAGACCTCCTTGTTGATCCTATCAATTTTTGAATCCTTTACTACCAAAGTTCCATGTAGTAGATTATGAGCTCCTCCTTGCCCTGCCACATATGGTCCTTGTTGTCTACTATTTCTTCGAATGGGTATTTTGCGGGAGAACAAGGGAGGTTGCTCTATGACTCTTCATCTACAAGAAAGCAACCTCCTCATCCACAAGAATCTCTAACACATGAGACTCTACGTCACAAAGACCATTACCTATTAATTAAGGAGCAACCACCTCCTTGGTGCACTTATCAACCATCTGAATTTCTAGATCCTTGAATTAGGTTAAGCTGAATATTGAAGAATTTCAGTAGGAAATAGAAATAAATTTAGGTTTACGGAGCTCTAAAACGCTTGGATATAATTATAGAGCACTACAATCCAATATGTAGTACTATCTAGTATTGTTGTGAATGGAAATAGAGGCTCCAAGAGTGCAAGAGGTTTTTAGATGGCTAGTTTTTGCAAACAGTTGCAAATAAAAGTTTGTCAACTAAGGGCCATTAGTATTAAAAAGCTACCATGTTGCCATGTTGAAGGCATTAGATTGCAGGACACATTTCAATATGATTTTCCACCTGTTCTCAAATGATAAAGAACTACTTATTTTTGTTTGAAGCTCTGTGAGTAATTCATTGGAGGAAAAGCAATATTATAAATGTATTTAATTTTTTGATTTTTTATGATATGTGATTGAATAAAGTTTTTTTTTTTTTTTTTATACTGATTTTAACAAATTAGAAGTTTAAAAATATTTTTAAGAAAAAAAAAACATTCAAATATTTTTCAATTTGTCTAAGAAAAATAGAAAAAAGTTATAATTTAATTTTATATTTTCAATATTTTATTTTTACTTAATTTTTATTTTTATTTTTTAATAAGTGATATTTCCACAGTTTATAAAAGGATGTAGCTATATTAAGATCTTTAGATCTTTAGCATCAATGCTTATGTCATATTCTATGATCATATCTTCTTCAAGCTTGAATAATTACATCCAGAAGTGTTCCATTAAAATAAGAAAACTTGATCACATTTATATATTTTGCATGGAAACAAATATTTTCTAACAAAAATCATAAAAAATTAGTTTAGTTATTACTGTTATTCAATTTATAAATTAGACAATATTTTTTGTAAATTTAGAAATTCCAATTATCCAATAAAAAATTATAAAATAACTTATTATCCAATAAAAAGTAAAAATAAACATCAACATTAAAATTTAACCAAAACATTTTTTCTCAAGTTAATAAAATTTTTAATACTATAAAATCCGCCCCTCGGGCATTACATTTTTTTTTTAAGTTCAATTAGCATTACTACTAACTTAACTAACCAAGCATCTTTCATCAAAAGTTGAAGTGCTAAATACAAAACTTTTTCATTCACCACGATGACAACGAATCAAAATCACCACATATATATGCTTACACTAGAAAGTGATAAGCTCATACAACTAGGGTCATTCCTAGACCCAGTCCTAAATCTCGAGGCTTCATGGTGACCTTGCCTATACGTATCCCCTCATGGGAATCAAAAGCTTCTAGTTCGCCTACCTATGTCAAAGGGAGTTCATTCTCTCCTCTTGTACAATATCTCTAATCTCACCTTTAACGCATGAATTTTAATTAAGTACATGTAAGCTATCAACTTAGCCAATTATAATGGGTGATCCCACAATAGTGGTTTACAATTTTTGGACAAACTAGACACTAAAATAATTTTTTTAACTAAATCTTCACTTTTAGGCACCAATAGCGGCTAAACCGCGAGGAATTTGAAGATGATGCAAACTAGAGTTTCATGACATTTTGTCTGAGGATTCTAAATAAATTTTTTAAAATTTTTGAATCAAGTGCCTCTTTCCCCTCTCCCTCGAAAACTAGCTTTTTCTTTCTTGAGAAAACAACATTTTAAAGTGACACTCCTTGAGTGATACTCTTGTATAACTTTTTCCATGAAGAATAAAAAATTCCTAATTCTTCAATTTAGATTTGTAACTCTAATATCCTAGTGCTTCCCACTTGGTTAGATCGTTTTTATTGAGATATTTTCTTTAATCAAGTTTTGAAGTCAAATAATTACAATTCAAACATAGCGTGACCATATAATGTGTAACATTTTTTGTATATATTAAAATTCAATTTTATTTCTTTTGTTGGATCTAAGACTTCAATATTTGGTGCACTCATATTTTTCAATTTTTTTTGATAATCTGCTATTTTTTCCACATGTGCAAAACAAAGAGTTTGATTTTTGGTGAAAAAACCTATGTTTAATAAAACTATAAAAAAAATACATAATAAAACCAAAACATATTAAAATTATAGTCATTGGATAACTCCTTCTGAGAACTACCTAATTACAATTGGGTTTGTGAAGTATCCTCCATTTTCATCCTCAACCTGAGCTTTGAAGCATAAAAATCTAGACTTTCAAAGTGCCTAAGCGGGAGAATGAGGGGTTAAATAAACAGTTAGAACAAACCCCCTTTCCTTTTGCATTTCCAAGTTTTTGGGTGGGAAATGTGGGGCCAATATTTAAAGGGTTGGCAGACCTACAAGTTTGTTGAACCCTAAAACTAATTTTTGCATGGGGTCGTTTATCTTGAGTTTTTACGTCCTCTATCAAATTGTAAACCACTATTATGCCTTCACCCTAATATAAGGATAATAAAATTTTCCATCAAGTGTTGGGTCCATACAAAACATTTCCAAGCATTAGTGTACAACATTCACAATATTCACAAGGGCATATCATAACCAAATCTCAAAGATCATGTGTACATAATGAATGTCTTGAGCGTACATCACACATACACCATGTGACTAGCTCATACACATCACAAGTACAACAGTGACATGATCATACACAAATCATAAGTGCAATGATTAGATCTTGTTGGTGTAATTAATTATTTAATTACACTTACATAAGTTTACTTAGGACATAAGATTCTTTCTAGAAGTCTTAGTTGACCTTTCTAGAACTTATCTTATCTAGCTAATGCATCATTTCCTAGGTGATTAGTTTGTTAATTATCTGATGTCATAGGATTATGAAATTTGTCAATATCATGTTCATTACTACATTTCAACCTTGCCTATATAAGGAAGGTCAATGTACACATTTGAAATATACTTCATACCTCATCATTCGATAGGTCTTAATATCAAGCAAGCTCATTTTCTTGCATACTCTCTTGTAAAAGTTTTTTTATTGTTTTTGCAAGTGCTCTTGGGTGTTGAGCTAATATCTTCAGCTCTTACAGATCTTATGTACATCACAAGTACAATAATGGTTTTCTCATATACATATCACATTTGCATTAGTGACTAGCTCTAGCATATATCACATACACATAGTGACGAGCTCCAACATTCATCACATACATAGTGGCAAGCTCCACCATATATCATAAATACACAATAACGAGCTACAACATACATCACAAATACATAGTGGTGAGCTCCAACATACATCACACACACAGTGGAAAGCTCCAACATACATCACACTACAACATACATCACAAACACATAGTGATGAGCTCCAACATACATCACATACATAGTGGCAAGCTCCACCATACATCACAAATACACAATAACAAGCTCCAACATACATCACAAATACGTAGTGGCGAGCTCCAACATACATCACATACATAGTGGCAAGGTACAATATACATCACATACACAGTGACGAGCTCCAACATGCATCACATCCATAATGAGTGACTAATACATCACAATGGCTGACTAACACATGTCCATAAAGCATCCCAGATCTAGAAAGAATATCAATGTATTGTGTACTACATCGTGGGTCCTATTCTTTCCTTCGATCTTCTGCACCATTGGACAAATGGGAAGAGGATTCAATGCATCGTATACAACACCGTGGGTCCATCCTCAACCCTAGAAGGCCAAGTATACAATCTGATAACTAGGAACTAGGGGATTCGATGCATCACATACTACACTGCGGGTCCATCCACCATCCCAAGACTTCCCAAAGTAGTGAATCTACCATAACTCGATGGATTCCGACTTTAATCGCCTATAGGCTACTGGTGACAAGTCTATCCACCCAGTAAGAAGTAGCTTCCAACATATACCACATTGTTCTTGAACCTTAGTGACATTGTCAGCTATCTTCTTCATAATGTCGAGTAACACTTGGCATTGGTTAGCTATCTTCTATGAATCACATGAATGTTGACTAATCCCTAGCAGTAGCCCAGACATCAATCATTAGCACGGTCCAATGACTTTCTTTCATTGCTCAAATATCCTGAAGGTTCACACTTGGGTGGGTCAAACATAACTTGAATCACAATCACAATCAACAGATACATGGGCCTTTACATAGAGAACTTTACATATGGAGTCGGTTTTCACAACATATAAAAGTTACAAGGAACCAACATGAGATGGACTTTACTTAACATATACATATATTCAAATACCAATTATAAATTTTTTAAATCCCTTACAACATTCATTTTCTATTCAAAGCACATCATATATTAAATATAGGTTATTAGATTTCCTTAGCTCATTCATACCCATTTGATACCCATTTCAGCTTCAAACTAAAGCCTACTAAAGAGAGAAGGTCAAACCAATTAGGAACAACACCAAACCCCAGAGTTATCCCCCTAAACCCTCCCCCTTTGGACTTGAGGTCATAGGGACATCCTTCACCCAAGGATTTCCTACGTACCTAATTCCAAATAGATCAAAGTCACACATAGTTCTCCTTACAAGGTCTCTCAAGGGAAACATACGCACAAGTTTCTCCATAATCAAGGTTTCATTAATTACTGTCTTACTTCGAAAGGTTCCTTTAGATGAGTCCCAATAGTTAATAGTGCTTAACATGTAGGGGATTCAACACCATTCCTAATTTAGTTAGCATAAACTATAACACTTCCATCTAAGGACCCAAGATCTCTGATTAGACCTTCCATTGATATTGATCCTAATTCAAAGTGAGAATTCCAAATCCCTTACAATTACATATCGATGATACTAAACAACCTTTGGTCCCTAGTTAATTAGTTATAAAATAGGGTTTTAATTATGATTAGAACATGATTTGGTGATCTTATATCACAAGTGTATTGGTTCTTGATATCTTGACTGGTATAACATACTAGTAAGAAACCCCTTAAACAATCATCTATGATGATAACCCGGTAGAATAAATATCTCAATTAGGATACATTTGCTAATAGTAAAGGTAGTAATACTCAAGATCTATTCATAGATGTGACACTTATGTGAAGCCCCAATATGGCTCCAAAGGATATTTGACTAATATGATCAAGCATTCTGATCCTGATAATTTTGCCATCAATCTCCATTAGAACACATCATGCCTCAGTAAGGCCATGCATAATTATTTATACTTCAAAAGACATAATAGTTATAAACTTGTTGTAAGAAAAGTCAATATGTAAGTCGACTTTAGATGGTTGACAAAACTATATCCACTAGATCAACATCCAAGTATATACATCTAATAAAAATATATTTTTAATCTCTTAATATCCTTCATCATCTAGTGAAATCTAATACTTTTAAAATAGTCTTAGTTCATGAAATATGAAATGTTCACCCTTGCCACCTAATGCCCTTTTTGAACTTTGAAAGGTATTTCCATCATTGCAAATTGGGGTTAAACACAATCAATTTCCTTGCCATACTCGAGACAATTGGCAATGCTATGCTCATCATATCTTCATATAGAAATATGCACTCTGTAATATTCATAGTAATGGTATTCTTAATCTTCCGATTTCATTTATCTTATGGTGTAATATGTTATTCTTGTCATAACTTGGTTCTCAGACTAGATATTAAATGCACTCGACACTTTTAACTAATTATGATCTTAATGGTTAGCAATAAGATATTAGAGGATGTTATACTATATGATTGCTAAGATTTGTTTTTTAACTCAATTTTGACAACACCATCAAATTAAATGATGGTTCCCTTCTATTCAATCAAAAAACTATTTGGTACAACTGTGGTACCCTTCCTTTAGTTCACCTAATAGTTCCAATGTTAGGATTCTTATACTTAAGAGATTTATAACTTGTTGATCTCATCCTTCTTATGGCTAGGTATGGTATATTATGGTTAACCAATCTTCCTACTCCCCTCATATCTTCTATTGTAGCGATTTCTAAAATTCATTCCCAAGACTTACTATTAAACCCTATATTTACTTCAAAGAGGCAATATTAAAAAACATTATTAACTACACCATGCATTCCATTTGTTCCTCACTGTAATTGACAAGGTTAAATATATATAAGAAAATGCTAGATACAGATTTCAGTAGCGCACGACAATAGTTTTCCTTCTACGCTATATTACGAATGAATTAATAGTTTATGAACAAGTATAATTGCAATAGAGTATCCTCATATCCTTGAAAGGGTAAATCAACAAAATTAGTTTTTATGACACCTCCAAGAAATTAAACATTAATAAATGGTATTGGGTCAAATTGGTGGCATAACCTCTCAAACAACTCTCTACTTTATTAATATTATTACTAACTTATATGAATTACAAAGGTTACTTTGATGGTTAGTAAAATAAAGAGAGATAATAGCAAGGTTTAGTCTTCTAATTTTATTTTATATGTAAAAGAATAAAATATGCATCTTTCCTAGACTATAAGCGATCTATCTTACCAGAAACGTGACAACAGGGCTCCGTTTGGCGTTCTGACGGATGAAATGCCGTTTTCGTTTCAGACGACTGTTTCTAAGTTGGCTGTGTCATTTTTAAGTCTGTTGTGTCGTTTCTAAGTCTGTCGTGCCGTCAGGACAAAATTCCTTTCACCAATAGATATTGCCTACCGATCTCGAATGTATTAGTATCATTAGGGAATGTAAAAAATAAAGGCCTTGCAATTGGAGATCCTTTAATATGGGATTTAAATGACAATGCATATATGTATGGAAGAAGGTGGTATCTCAAACCTAATGCCTTCCTCAGACTTTGTGATGGACTTCCATAAGTATAGCTCTCGCCGAATTTAATCCTTGTCTGAATGACATCGGGCAGAAGGATAAAACGAACCTACTTGAATCCACCTATTATAGAGCTCTTCTGTTGTGTCTTGTGCAAAACCACAATTATCACCACCAACCATGGGGACTCCAAACATAGCATTGTAGGTATAGAGTACCAGAGGTCATCCCATGTTGCAGCATTGTCTCCTGTCCAATGTGCAGCGAGTCAATATGAATGGCCTCTTATTTATTATTATTTTAGAGCCTTATTGGTTAAAATGAACTCTGTGAGCCCATAAAGATTATGCGCATTATATTTCAATGTATAATAAATCTATATATATATATAAAACTCCTTTCTTATATGGAACCTCCAATTATTCCGTTTATCGTCACGTTGCCGTTGCCATTGCAGTTTTCTTTTCTCATTTCTGATAACATTCATAAAAATGGCAAAACATTTAAAACATATACTCAAATTCCTTATTAATGACGCACCTGTATACAGAGGTGTTTGGTATTCGGGGTAATATAAACTCCTTACATGTTCGAAGCTCTCATGGCAGTGCAAACATGGAGGACAAAATTAAAGGTTGTGGCTTTTGGATTTACGTAAGCGAACTGGGTATGGGTTAAAGTTTCTAAAGCCATTTGACAAGTCCATTTCATGCTTCTCCAAACTATTCGTAGCTTCCCTTCTATGCTTCCCATTTCGTTGCAGGCAGGGAGGATGTTGTCAAAGCTTGTGAAGATTAGCTCTTCGCCAACCAATTGCATTTTCCTGAAGGTTTCTATAGCCTTTTCAACAAACCCCCTTTAGGGAGTATCCTGCAATCTTTGCATTTCATGAGACTATGTTGTTCGTCCATACTCCTACACCATAGAAAGATCTGGCGAAATCTCCTTCCAAGAGTTCGTGGTCTTCCTGCATTCTCCTCTATTATCTCTCCCACCCCCTTCAACTCCTCTTTCTACGTGCCATCTCCCCCCGAGTGCCTCTTTACTATCCATTTTCTGCGCTACTGCGCAGCCTCAAGTTCATCCATACTTTCTTCCTCCTCCGTGAATTCCACCATTCTCTACATTCTTCTCTTGTTGACCTCCGCTGCTCACGTATCTCCTTCGTCTAAAATCCCCTCTCTCCCTCTGTGCACTGGCCTTCATGCATAGCTACGAATTTTTTTCTCTGTTTTCCCTCTCAAAACAGCGCACAAACACTCCCATTCGATTCTTCTGCCCTATCTGCACGTCCCTCTATCTTCTATTCTTTCCCTTTACTCCCTCTCTCTTTGCATTTTTTTTGTCCAATTCTGTGTGTGTCCAGGGGTTATTTTTCCACGCGATTCTCAGAATTTGGTCGTCCATGAACAGGTGTGCCATGCCCTGCGACTATCCTTGCCATGCCTGCCCCATTCCTATTAAATGCACATTGTTCCCTACCGTAAAATGAAGGAAATTGCCTTCATTAATATTTATTTATCGACCAGCAATGCCCACGTGAAATGGTCCTTTTGACCTGGATGTGACAAATACAAACTAATATACGCCGGTCAAAACATAAGTATCCTTCTTGTGGAAGGACTAATAAGAAACGCTGTGTCCATATAATGGGGCCTGTAATTAATGACTCAACTTTAGACAATTCTGAAACAAAATCTTTACTAGAAATGAGCTCATAATGTACATAAACAGGATTTTACAAGGAAGTGAGTTGAGCCAATTCTGAAACAAGATGTTTACTAGAAATGAGCTCATAACGTACATAAACAGGATTTTACAAGAAAGTGAGTTAAGCCAATTCTGAAATAAAATGTTTACTATAAATGAGCTCATAATGTACATAAACAGGATTTTACAAGGAAGTAAGTTGCGCTAATTCTGAAACAAAATGCTTACTGGAAATGAGCTCATAATGTACATAAACAGGACTTTACAAGGAAGTGAAATAGTAATAGCTAGCTATACATCATTTTAACAGGCTACCTTGAAAATCAAACGTCATAAGCTGGAATGTCAACACTCTCCCAACGAATACAGAGGACTTCGGCTTTGCAAATCCGTGCTCCCCTCCTGAGGACAGTTATACATACCCAACAGCCCTGTAGCCTTGTACGAATTCAATATCCATTCATCATTCTCTACACTGAACACATTTTTACATACCTCTTGAAACTCCGTGCAATCCATTTCATAGGCTGCTTCGCAGAGTAAATCAGAGCTTTTGTGCTCATCTCCAACCCAATCGAAAAGATTGAGATCTGAATGAGAAGCTGGTGTACATTGGATCTCAGGTTTCAGCTCCAGCACCGCCTCCAAATATTCAACATAATCCTCCGTTGATGCATCCACACCCTTGATCAAACTTGGGAGTACACTTTCCTTTGAATTTGGACCATCATCGACATTTGTTGGCGGAAAACTTGCTTCAACCTCTGTCAGACTCTCCTTTGAATTTAGACCATTGTCTAAATTGGGCGGAGGTTCTGTTCTGGGAAAATTGAGCCTGGCTTTGGCGCCTCTGATCTTAAAAGCTTCTCGATCATAAGCCCTCGCTGCATCCTCCGAAGTATTAAAAGTGCCAAGCCACACTCTCATTCCCTTCGTCGGATCTCTAGTCTCTGCAACCCATTTTCCCCAGGGGCGTTTCCTTATGCCCCTGTATCCATGCTGCTCACTACACTTCTTCTTATTTACCCTCCTCAGAATTTCCAGTTCATCGCCAACGCTTCCTTTGGTATATGATATATTGTCCGAAATGGCCCACAAATCCTTAGCATTGGCTCTTCTTTTTCGAGAAGAGCAGCGAGGTTTAAATTCAGAGATAATAACTCCTTCACTCATTTTATCACATCAGATGAAAATGTTTTCACAGACCAGGGAAGGCATGGCTTTATAGCCGTGATCCATCCGCTCATTCAGCGGATAAGCGCAAGACTTGTGATGTGGATTTACAAGTTGCGTCCTCGTGAAAGGTAAAGATATGTTCAAAGATTAATCAACGTGCTCAGTGCAATGAATTTAAAGCCCAAATTTCCAAATTTGAGAAGTGCAGATTGAATCAATAGAACTTGGAGTGCAGTGCACGTCCTGTACAATATTCCTGACAGAGAAATTGCTCAACTTTAAGTCATTCTATAGTGCACATCTTTGAAACTACCGATACAATGCCTGCGGTTTCTAAAAACTAATTGCGCACGGAACCACCCACTGTATATATAGGTACCTATATCTATCTGTTAATATTGCTACTTAATCATGCACAAAACAACCTCTACCTTTAGTTTAAGGGAAAAATAAGTCAAACACGACATTCATATTTAACATTAATACAGTTAAATTCACAAGTACTTATATTTAATATTTAAATATAGTTAAGTTTATAAATATTTATAACATTTATATTCTATATTATAGATCATAAAAATATATCTTTGAATAATTAATTAGATGGGCAAGTTTCTTCAAGATATATTGTATAAAGGTGTACATGCATTTCGAGCTATGTGGAATGTACTTCAAGTTCTTTGGATTGAATCTACATCTTTTACTTTTGAAAATTTCTACAACTTGAGTGAACACCTGCATATGTTTTATTTCATTTTCATATCTTGTCTTTCCAAATGTAATATGGGAATCTTATTTTTAAAGGATATATTGAGTTTTCATCAAAATTTTAATATGACTTTGTACTAAGAGCTTAGAGTGTTATTGTTTGCCTTTTTGAACGGTATTGATGAACACAAGACAACTCATTATCCAAGTACTAGTTCTTAAATGGTCATTTTGAAGTGGTGATCAATATCCAGGCAAGGAGAGCTTTAGTCATTGATTAAAATTACACCTAGACCTCATAATAAACCTATAAAGCCCTAGAAAATCCCAATCATAGGCATTAAATTTTGTGGTGAATGTATGCCTATTTTAGGGGGGGAAAAATAATTTCATTGGTGAGTTTTTTCAAATTTGGTTTTAGCTAGCGAATTATAGCTAGATTTGAAAAAAAAATCATTAATGAATTATACGTGTATTAAAAAAAAGTTTGTTGGTGAATTATATAAATATTAAAAAATGATAAAATTAATTATTTGGTGAATGTGTTGGCAAGTTTATGAAAAATCATAATGTGGTTGACAAAAATATCAAATGCTAAATGATAATGATTAAATTACTTAGCGAATTTATAGTTTTAAAAATATTTACATTTACATTGTTGAATGATCACAAATCAATGACATAAGTTCTATTCCAAGCCAAAGTTTTAACATATCCAAATTTCTACATACAATCTCAAGAATATAGACAATTTTCAACGAGTGAATGATTCATATTAGCAAAAATAATAGATAGTAAAATATAACTTCAAAATACTCCATTGGTAATAATGGATAAGATTAAAGTTCATTAGTTCCCACTCGTGCGAGAAGTGTTGGTGCTTGGTCAAAAAACCTTGATTTAAAATGTAATAACTGATTTTCGAAGCTTGAGAAGGCACTAGTATTTTGCATTATTAATATCCCCCCCTTCCCAAATATTCACATATTATGAAGCATGAGTAGCACTAATGAATAGTCATTTCCTTCACAAAATTTTGCACAATAAATAAAATATGTAGGTATCATCAGTGGCTATGTAATTTATCATCACACACACTAGCCAAGTAGGTGACCACCCTCTTGCACAAATGCTACTTAAAATTAATGTGAGTCAGCAGGCTTGAAATTGATGAACCAAATTCATAAAATTTTGATATGCTTCATATCGTAGGCGAAATATGGATGATCAAATGAAAACATAATTAAAATAATTAGTCTAAAAACACCAAGAACTCACAAGATTAGGATCATATAAATATACACTCCATAAAATTAGTTTGTTAAAGCATCAAAGATTTCATCTAAAGAAATGAATTGCAAATTCAAAGCTACTAAACCAAAGATAATGCAAACCTTCAATCCCATTGTGAGTTGATGCCAATTTGTGATGTTGATTTCTCAAATTGGGCATAATCCATTATTGCAAAAGTTTGATGAGAGGTGATTCACAAAATAGGCACTCAAATGCTCACGATTGGCTCAAGAATTGTAGAGAGTGCCTATGCTTATGAGGATTGCTAATGAGTTTCATGATGAAAAGGCTTGTTTTGTAAATTGTGAGAATTCTGATAAATGATGGAGATTCAATCCAAGGATCAATGGATGAGAGGAAATCAAGAAGATGAAGGAGGATCAATGGTTGAAATTGCTTAAGAACCCAAAATATCCCTATTTTTCATGGAAAATTGGTTAAAGATATTTTGAGTTGGAGGGAAGAATTTGAATTTGATTCGGAAATATTCTCTTTTTGAAAAAGAAATATTCTTTGTGCAAGTTGGAGGGTTAGAGGAAAATTAGCCAATTAAATTTAATTATGAAAATCATTTAATTGTGAGGATGAAAAGAATTAAGATTTTAATTAAATAATTGGGAATTATTTATTGAAGTGGGATGAGAGATTTAAGATTTTTAAATAAATAATTACGCTGAAGGTGTTTCCTTATTTGAGTTTGGCGAACTCGTTTTATCCATGAATGGCTGAAATTTCTCTTTAAACGATGCAAGGGTGTAGAAAACATATGCTCTATTCATTATTTTCATGATTTTTGAATGGTTTTTCCTTTCCCATTTTTTATGGCTGTGGAACACTACTGTACATTGTCTTTTGTAGGCTACATTAATTTATTGACCATCTGACTACCTCCTACTCAAAGAAATGTATAGATTAGAAGAAGGGAAAGAAGATGTGGGACCCATCGCTTGCACCTCCCTCGAATAGTATTCACGTTGAAATAATTTCAGCAAGGGTTGGAATTTTCTATTTGTTTTTTTTCAAGATTTTTAACTAAACTTCCTATCCTCATAAAAACGTTGAATATTAATCGTACGATATCTATGTTCCTAGTCAAATATAATATATATATTTTATAAAAAAATAATATTATAATCGTATTTATTATTTATATTATATAAATGATCAAATATAATATAATATGTAATAAATATATATATTATATATTATATTATCTATTGTATTTATTTTATTATTATATTTTATATAATACAAATTATTATATACAAAATTGTGAATCTCAGGGGCCAGGATGGTTCGACTTTGGAAGAGCCTTGGGAAATTGCAGCAGAGGTGGTGAGATATTTCAATAATTTACTCAACAACATTGAAGGCTCAAACTTGGGGCAGCAATAGGCCTTGTTAAGGAATATCCCTAAATTGGTCTTTGAGGATCAGAACAAAATGCTATCTCAGAAATTCACAAAGGAAGAGATAAAAGTGACCCTCTTCTAGCTTCATCCAGAAAAGGCCCTAGGGCTGGATCACCTACCAGTCGGCTTCTTCTAGAAGTTTTGGGGAATGATTGATGATAAGTTGACTGAGGCAATTGAGGCCTCGTGGATTTTAGGACATTTGCTTAAGGAGGTCAACAACACTTTCCTCACTTTGATTCCCAACAAAGAGGTGTTCAACTCACTAGAAGATTATAGGCCGATCTCCTTATGTAATACCATCTACAAGGTAACTGTGAGCATACTTTTTAAAAATCTGCAAAAGCACTAAACTTCATACAAGGGTTAGTATTTCACAAATCTATCAAAGTAACTCCTATGAAATACCTTGCAAATGCTTCAAAAATGCAACAAAGGATGAAAGAAAATTAAAAGCATTATGAAAGCAACCACAAGTTATCTATTCCATAGTGGATTGGTGTCACATGTGCTAGTGACCCTTTCCCAATCCTTGATCAAAGCTCAAGATGATGCAAATGCAATGGAGATGATGGGCAAGATGAGTTCTCAAATCAAGAGAGTAACCTTGCATGAGAGTTGTGGATCCATGAATGAGAATGAAGGCCTTCTTTTATAGATTTTCTTGATGAGAGATTGGCCAAGAGGGTGAATGTGGGACTAAAGATCCACCAATGAGAATAGGCCACTTGTCAAGTGATGATAGGCCAATGGATGTGCAAAATTTGGGAAGAGTGCCCATGAGAGGGAGAATTTGAATTCAAATTTTGCAATAAATTTTGAGAGGGGGACAAGAAAAACAACAATAAATGCAATGTTGGAGGGACAACTCAACTTGTCATGTTGAGGGAAAATGAGGGTTTTTAATAAATCAATAAAATTGATTTATTTGTGCAAGTGGCTAAATCTAGATAATGCAAGTGGGTGAGATTAGCATTTAATCAGGATTAGATTAAATTAATGATGATTAGACTAGTTTGACTTTCATGATTTAAATATTTGATTTATTTAAATCAGAATATGGATTGGATTTAATTAAATAAATGTTTGATTTATTTAATTAAAGGGATGATGTTTGATTTATTTGATTAAAAGGTTGATGATAATGTTTTATTTAATTTTGAATGAATGACCTTAGGAGATGGGAATTAATGAAATTACCTGATAAATGAATGAAGGTGAATCTGATCAATCGATGAATGGACCTAATACGAAATCTAGTTTAGTTAATGAATGAACCTAATCAAATGCATAATGTTAATTTTGCATGTCTATAGTAATGAAAAAGGCCATGGCTAACAGGCTAAAATTAATTCTACCAATAGTAATAGCTAAAGAGCAAATGGGCTTTGTCCCAAGAAGGGCAATAATGGATGGAACAATTCACACATTACAATAGAACAAACAGGTGGGGATGATCATCAAACTTAAAATAAGGAAGTCCTTTGACACAGTGGATTGGAGATTTTTAATGAAAGTCCTAGAAGCTTGGGTGATCCCACAAAGTTGGCTTACAATTTTTGGGAGATTTTGATTTTTGCTAAAATCACATATTTTTTAGAAAATATAATGATTTAATCCTTAAAAAATCCTTTTAAATCATTCCAATTGAAGAGGGTTTGATCAAACTACCTTAGATCAAACCCCCTTGGATAGAACCCCGCTAGTTTTAAACCATACCTATAACAGAGTCTCCTTTACACCTATCAAAATGTTGATAAAACCACTTTTGATTTACCTTTTGGGGGATCAAATGAATTCATTTAATTTTATTTTTTTTAAGTATGTAGTCCTTATTATAAGCTTCCCAAAAAGTATAATTTTAGATAAATTCAATTTTATTATTATATTTATTTTTTATTTCTTGTGAATGTAGGTTTTTCATTGAAAAATCAAGCTCTTTGTTATGCACATGTGGAAAAATAGAAGATTATCAATTTTTTTTTTTGAAAAATATGAGTGCACCAAGTATTGAAGTCCTTGACCCAACAAAAAAAATTGAATTTTGATACATACAAAAAAAGTTGTGTTATATAGTCCACCTATGTCTGAATTGTAATTGGTTTGACTTCAAAACTTGATTAAGGAAAAAATATTCAAGAAAACACTATGAAACCAATTGGAAGCACTAGATATCATAGTTACAAATCTAAATTAAAAAAAAATAGAATTTTATCCTTCATGGAAAAAAAGTTGTGATCTCCTTAAAAATGGTGTTTACTGAAAAAAACTAGTTTTAAGGAGATGGAAAAAGAAGTACAATCTGATTCCAAAATTTTGAAAAATATATTTAGAATCTATAAAAAAATGTCACAAATCACTAGTTTGCATAATCTTCAAATTCCTTACAGTTTAGCCACTATAGGTGCCTGAAAATGAAGATTTAGTTAGAAAAAATCAATTTAGTGTCCAGTTTGGCCAAAAATTGTAAACCAATATTGTGGGATCCCCCGCCTTCAACTTCAATAAGAGATGGTTAAACTTGGTATACAACTGCATATCCACTCTCAAATTTTTAGTTATGGTAAATGGGACGCCTAAAGGCTTTTTGAGGTGTCCAGGGGTCTAAGACAAGGACACTCCATTTCCCCCTTTCTATACATTCTGATGGCAGAGGAATTGGGTAGAGCAATCTCCCAATGCATTACCTCATCTCAGTTAGAAGGCATAAAGGTGACAAGCGACATCCAGGCTATATCTCATCAGTAGTTTGCTGATGATACTTCCTTAATGGGGGTAGTGAAGAGAAAGGAGGCTATTTGCTTGAATTCAATTCTCAAACAATATGCCAAAGCTTCAGGGCCGGAGGTCAATGAAAGATTTAGTCAAAAGTATTCATTTTTAATACAACCCCACAGAAGGAACAAGAGATTTTGAGGGTGTTGGGTTTCAAAAAAGGTGAAATTCCATTCACATACTTGGGCATCCCTCTAGCAAAGGGGCTAAGGTCGACTGGTATGTGGGATCCTCTAAGCCTCAAGGAAAGTTCAAAGGTGAATTCATTGAAGGCTAAATGGATTACCTAGGCTAGAAGGATGAAATTAATCAAATATGTTCTTTCAACTCTACTGATATATCTAATGTCAGTCCTTTGCATTCCAAGTAGTAGTGCAGACAAATTAACAAGAATTCTGAGATAATTCTTCTGGCAAGGGAATGAAGAAAAAAGGAAAGTGGCGTTGATATCTTGGGAGAAACTATTTAGAACAAAGGAGGATGGTGGGAAAGGCTTCAAAAACTTGGAAATGCAGAAAAAAGCCCTAGGAGCTAAACTGGTTTGGTGCATGCATTACAAACCTCAGAGCAAATGGGCAAGAATTTTGCATAATAAGTATGTAAAGGATGGTAATAGCGGAGACATTAGATTACAACTTCAAATTCTCCTTCAGGATCTCGGATTTGGAACTTCATGAAAAAAAGAAGACCACTCATTTGTGACTATCTAACATGGGATATTTTGGACAGGAGTAAGGCTTTATTTTTGGAAGAATCTTGGGCAGGCTTCCCAAGTTTGGACAAAATAATTGAGGTTGGATAGGTGAAGCAAGCTTTGAAGAATTTGTGGGGTGAGAAATTCAAGGATTATATCTCTCCAGATTTTAGTGGTTCCGTCCTTGATTGGAAGTGGAAATATTTCTCAGCCCTAAACCTTCTGCCTAGGGAGATGTAGATACTTTCAGACACTCTAAAAAATAGAGTTCTTTTTTTGAGAAGAGGTAGTGACATACTAAGATGGGTAGGATCCAAGACTAGAAGATACAACATTGGGGATGGGTATAGGAAGCTATATGAGGAGAATGGGAGAGTTAATACTAGTATGCCCCTGCATCTTTGTTGGAGTAGTGTGTGTCTTCCCAAAGCGGGGACCTTTGCGTGGGCTACAATTCAAAATAAAATCCTAAGGGTTGAGAAATTTTTCCATTTAGGTTTTCAAGGGCCTTCTAGATGTGCCTTGTGTGAAAAGGAAGAAGAAACCTCGAATCATCTACTACTAGGTTTCCAATACAATTAAGAATGTTGGTCGTGGCTTTGTGCAAGATTGGGATGGGCATGTGCTCTGCACATAGACTTAGTTGGTTCTTCTCCTAGCCATCGCTAAAGAAGATCTCAGTATTCAAGGAAATTTGGACTCTTTGCCCCTCAATTCTGGTGTGGGAGTTGTGGAAAGAAAGAAATAGACAAATATTCTAGGATAAGAAAATGATCTCGGCTTCTCTGACCAGCAAAATCGAGGCAATACTAATTGAGACCTTGAATGCCAAATTATCCCAAAAAGGGGTTAAAGAAAAATATTTCTTGGAGTGGGGTGCGAGGCTTCGAGCAGTGTGGCCCTCTCTTAGGATCCCACCTTAGGTTGGAAAAGGTGGTAAGGAGGAAAACTTGGATCGGGCATTAGTAGTTTGGAAGATGCCTTTGCAAGGATGGTATAAGTTGAACTTCGATGGGGCCTCAAAGGGAAATCTAGGACCATTGGGGGATGGATGCATCATTAGGGATGAGCAAGGAAGTGTGGTGGCATCATCTTCAAAAAGATTGCCTAAAGGCACAAATAATGAAGTTGAACTTCTATCAGTGATCTATGGCTTGAATCTATGCAAGGAGTTAGGACTGGAAATGATAGAAATAGAAGGTGATTCTACACTTGTAATCAATGCTCTTAGATGTGAGACCACTCCTAATTGGAAGCTAACGAAACTCCTTGCGAAGGAAGTAGAGCTGATGAAATCCTTTGAAGGATTCTTTATCAACCACATCTATAGGGAAGGAAACAGAGAAGCGGATGCTCTGGAAAATTGAGTAAGAGAAGGATGATTTTGTGGCTCATGTCTCGTAAGGGTGCATAGTCTAAGCTAGGATGTCTAGATCTGGCTCATGGGCCTAGACAAATGGCAAGTGTGAAAGCATGTGATTATCAATGCCACTATGGAGCAGTTGAAGGCCATTTATTTGGAAGTGATGGGTTCACCTTGTAGGGTGGCCCGTTATCCCAAAGGTAGATTTGGGAGTACAAGGGAGCTGGATAGTAGGAATTAGAAGGCATTGTCAGGAGAAGGAAATCCTTGCAGTACACATTAGAGGATGTCATGATTACCAACATTCTATTTCCCTCAAGAATTTTGTAATAGTGGATTCTGAAACTTTTGTATATTAATTGAGCACCAAAGTTAATCACTTAGCTCTCAGGCGAAAGGACAATGTGGAATTGAATTGGCAGTTGAAATTAAATGTGGACTCAGTTTAGCCTTCTATTTATTCAACACTTCAAAGAAGCGATGGGCATCAAAATGGATACACCAGTAAAGTTGAAAAGCTCCAAGAAGGAGGTTGCATTTCTCGGCTTCATTTCAGACAAATGGATGAAACACATATGCTGCAACAAGGACATCTGGTGTTTGGAGGTGATGCAAATAATGCTTGGAAAGGCTTATTATTTCTTAAACAATCGAACGAGAGCCAACTTTGACATCTCTTCCTGGTTTTTGGCGTCTCTATTGGACATGAATTTTCCAAAGGAAAGATGTTTGCTGCTATTGTGATCAGTCTTCAAGGGATCGATCCTAGTTGGGGATATCGACACTATTGTAGTGGCGTTACTTGGAGCTGGATTGCCATGGCCGGATGAGCTGGTGTGTATGTTTGATTAGGGAATTGAAGTGGAGTGGCATCCTTTCATTTTGGACATGCAAGGAGACAAGATGCAACTTCACAAGCGGTGGGCTTTTGTGGGTCACAAGTTATTGAGCCAGAGGCTAGGTCTAGATGCAGTGATTGACATGGAATGGTGTCACACCTTTGCAAATCTAGTGGGATTGATATGCTTCTATGACAATGCTTAGAAGGCTGGGTGTTAGGAGAATGATCAGTGTTTTGTTTCTCCCATGCTTTCCCTGTAATTAGTGGATAGGCTAAGCCAAATTTTGTCGGCTAGAAGCCAAATTTTGAATGTAAATGACCCCATTGGGGACGAACTGGAAGGATGTATTTTTTTGATATAATCAATACAAGTTTGCAGCTTTAGATGCTATTACGAATCAAAAAAATATTATTAAATATATTTTAAAAATATTATTTCATTTTTTTTTGGTTGGTAAACACTTTTGACTGAAGCTTTGAACTAACAAGGTCACAATGGGGGACCCCATCCCCAAGTACATGTTGAGGTATTAACACCTCCTTGATTTTCCTTCTACCATTGTCTCCTTTCTTCCATCTTGTTCTCCTTATCACTCCAAGCTTGAGCGCCTCTACCTTATCCCTTTGAATACTCCTTATCCCTCTAACTCCTTATCTCTCCATTGCACTAAGCGAGCAACTCCCTTATTCCTACACATGAATTTCCTTCCTCCAACAAGCTCCACCCCTTGAACTCCTCTCACTGGAACTTTCGTCTTGACTTGGTGTCTACACCAAGCATCCAACATAGCATGAGCATCATCACTGACTGGGTCAACGAGCCACATCCGCCATGCCTTGAACAACTGCCAGTAGAGATTTTGTCCTTCGTTCTTCATGCGAGTTGGTGTGAGTCAAGCCTGTGACGCTCTATCAACAAGGCCTTGTGACTTTGCCATCACATTGTGGGGTGAACCCCAAAAATATTATTTCATTATAAAACAAAATATTTTATAATAATTATATATATTTATTATTTAATTATATATTTTATATAAAAAATCATACCATAATTATATTTATTATTTTATATTATATAAATTATTAAATATAATATACTATGTGATGAATATATAGTATATTTATTTCATTATTAACTATATTTTTAAAATAATATTTCATTATAAATATTATATTATAAATATTTATATATATTTATTGTTAAATAATATATATTTAATATAATAAATGTATTATAATTATATTTATTATTTTATATTTTATAAACTATTAAATATAATATAATAGACAATGAACACAATATAGTATAAATTTTTAATTTAAATATTGAGAGAGAGGGGGAGGGAGTGAAGGGTAGATAGGGAGAAAGATGCAAGATGATGCAATTTATCTCATTGTTCACATTTTTTTTGTTATTCACCATTTTTTTCCTATATACTTTTATTTTTAATATGATTTAATAATTTAAAAGTACTTTTTGTTTTAAAAAGAAAGAAACAAGAAGTTGAAAATTTTGAAATGAAAATAAAATTATATTTTATTAATGTTTCAATTCTAATAAATTTAAAAATTAGTTTTAGTTTTACTTTTTTATTTTACTTAGTTATTAACTTAATAAGTCTATTATTTATTATTAGCTTTTTAAAATTATTATTTTTGACATTTTTTTTTTAATCCATAATTGACCCGTAATCCTAATCGACCCATAATCCAAACCCATTCAATTAGGTATATGATCTAATATAATAATAGAATATAATATTATATAGTATAAATATAATACAATTTAACTTAACTATATATTATAATATAATTAAATATAATTACATTATATAATGTAAATATAATAAAATATATAAAAAATAACTTCTATAATTTTTAAAAGAAATCACTTCCTAAAATATACCTATGTAAGTAATATGATATTCTAATAGTATTTGAATCTTTAAAAAAAATGTTTGTGAAACTAAAAATGGTACACGTAGGGTGGTGAATTGGAGCGAAAATATGTAGGAGAAGTGAAAAGGAGTTGTTGGGGAGACATCGAAGAGGAGAACTATCCAAGAGAGAATGCAGGAGCAGATGGCAAGTTGATGCGAACTGGGCACATCCCGCAATGGGTGTTTGAGAATGGAGTCTGGGTGGATAAATGCCACCCGCATTACTGCAAAGCAGAAGGCCTTGTGATGCAAAACCATAATCAAGCAAGAAGGAGGACCCAAGATGGTAGCTGGGGGAAGATCTCAGATCCGGAATGGAAAGCACCTAAGAGGCATTGGAAAAGAGGAGATCGGAATGCGTGAGACGCAAGGTGTGGGTGGTTTTGGGAAAATGGACTTCATGGAAATGCGTTGGATCCAACTTGGAGAAACAATGGAAAAGACAACCCAAAACACACCAACAAAGCTTGGAGAGTGAAGGGGTTGAGAAAACCCTAACCTGGAGGGAAAAAGAAAAAATGATTAAAAAAATGAAGGGCCTAAATTCAAAAGAAGAATGAACTCAAGAGATCGGGAGTTGAATAGTAGAAAAGTGAACATGAATACATTCCACAACAAATGGAAGGGACTAGATGCGAAAGATAGCTCAAGGTCGCTAGGAAGTAAGCTATACTCGATGCCATTAGAAGTGATAGAAGCAAGAGTAGCTAGACTGATAGACAAAGCTCTATTCGCCAAATGGTGTGGTCCTGGATTCCCCAAAGAGGAGATAAAGGCTTGGTGGAAAACCAACTTCAAAGACCAGGTAAGCATCCATCAACTAACAAATTATTTCTTCCTCATAGAATGTATAGACCAAATTTTAAAGCAGGAAATTGTATATGGGAAGCCTCTCTTTCTAAATGGACATAGGTTTCACTGCCTAAATTGGAAAGCGAATTTTGATCTTTGGAATCACTCAATCAATCAAATCCCCAAATGAATTAAACTAGTGGATCTTCCATCAAAATTTTGGAATGTGGAGGCCATGGGAAGAATAGGGGATGCCCTAGGGGTGTGTCTAGGAGTAGATGAGGACTTTATAAATGGAAAAGATGGTGCAGAATCCAACATCTTGGTAGAGATAGCAGTGGGAGTTGGAATTTGCAAAAACCTAGAGATCTTGACAAAATACGGAAGTTGACAGCAGGAAATAGAGGCTTGCGAAGATGTAGGCCCAAGAAAGTGCCTTTATAGGGAATCAATCCAAGAAGGTGCCTGAAACAAGGGTCTGGAGAATATTGATGGTGAGAAGAAATTGGGAGAAATTGGAGATTGCACACCCCAAGGCGACCGGGCCCAGGCGGATACACCTAAGAGTAAATTATCGGGATCTAAGAAACATAAGATTGAATGGGATGTGCAGGATAGGAGAGAGGAATTCCAACCAATGCATGCACTCTCAAAGGAGGCAGCCCTGCAAACAGAAAAATACCTCAACATTCTTTTGGGCGAAGCAAAGGAACTACAAAAAAACATCAATGTTCAACTTGGAGATATGGCCAAGGAAACAAACAATACAAAAATGGGAGTGCAAAAGGTTGGAAGTGAGGAAGAAAAGGGGAGGCAGTGCATCAATGATAAAGAAGAAGAAGACATCTTGGAGGAAGATGATGATAGCTCACAATTTGAGGAGGATGAGAGTGATCAATTCACAAAAGTAGAATAAGAAGATTTAGAAGAGGGAGAACTGATTGAAGAGAGGATGCTTGAAAAATCTAAATAAAAAATAAGGAAACCTGAACATAAAAAGGAAAATAAAAATGGGTCAAAAGATGAACAGAGCTAAGCTGGTAATTGTAGGCAATGCAACAAGACAGAGGAAACTGAGAGCTGGGAAGGATGTCCTCCTTCCCAGGAGAAAATGAGAATCATCACATGGAGTGTCAGCGGTGTCAATTCCCTTGATAAATGGCATATGGTCAAGTGCCAAATTGACCAATCAAAAGCTGATATAGTTCTAATTCAGGAGTCAAAATAGAGTAATGAAGAGGGAAATAAAATAATGAACAACTGGAGGTAGTGAAAAGGACAATTCAAGGAGGTGGTGGGGGCCTCTAGAGGCTTGGGAGTAGTATGGAATCCTTTGATAGTAGAAGGTGAAGTGGAGAAAGAAGATGACAATTGGCAGTTGATAACATTCAATGGGTTGATAAGAAATGAACTCTTCATCATCATCAATATATATGGCCCAATAGCCACTCTAGAAAGAAGATAATTGTGGAACAAAATTTTAAGTGAATTGGAGAACCAAAGAAATGAGAAAGGAATAGTAGCAGGGGAATTCAATGCCACCTTGAATAATGAAGAAAAGCAAGGGGGCTTGGGAATAATCACAACCATACAATGTGATTTTCAAGAGTTTGTGGACATCAATCAGCTAGTAGATTTGCAAACCAAAGATGGAACTTACTTATAGTCAAATGGAAGGAAGGGTTTCACCAACATTGCAAAAAGGTTGTATAGATTCCTGCTTTGGGGGGACTGGGGTGAGTCAACAGCCACGTAGGAAACTCAAATTTTACCTTTCACAGGGTCAGACCATTTTCTAGTAATGCTTTCCTTTGGCTTGAATGATTCCCCAAAGGGAAGCCATTCCAAATTTGAAAATATGTGGTTGAGGGATGAATGACTGTCAGAGCTAATAGATAGTTGGTGGAATGAGATCAAAATTTAGGACAAATAAGAGATTTTCAAATTTAACAAGAAGTTGGGGTACATTAAAACTAAACTCAAAGAATAGAACAATACCCATTTCAAAAATATATTTCAGGAAAAGGAAAGGGTAGAGCAAGAAATTAGAGCCTTGAATGAGCACATAATAGAGAAAGGAATGGATGTTGTAGATTTTGAGAATGAAAGAAGTCTAAAAGAAGAATTGGCAGAGCTATTGAAGCGAGAAGAGTGTTTCTGGTGGTAGAAATCAAGAGAAACTTGGTTGAAAGAGGGAGATAGGAATACCAAGTATTTTCATAGATCAACAATCAACAACTAGAGTAGAAACAAAATATTAGAAATCAAGAAATAAAATGGGGAAACGACTCAATCTTTAGAGGAAGTAAACAAGGAGGAAGTCAATTTTTTTGAAACCATCCTAAACAAGGAAATCCAGGGAGAAAGAGAAACAAGGGAAAGGTTGTTGAACTCAATTCCTTCAATCATCAGTAAAGAGCAGAACAAAAGATTGTATCAGAAAATATCTTTAGAAGAAGTCAAGGAAGCAATGTTTCAGATGAATCTAGATAAAGCTCTGGGGCTAGATGGCTTCTCGACTGGTTTTTCCAAAAATTTTGGGAGATAGTAGTGAGTGATCTAGCAGCAGCAGTGGAAGAATAAAAAAGAAGAATGAAAATTCTAGGGGTAGTAAATCATACATTTCTGGCCCTAATTCCCAAGAAAAAGGACCCATAGACAATGAGTGATTTTAGAACCATTGCTTTATGCAATACAATGTATAAGATAGCCACCAAAATCATAGCAAATAGAATTTGGGAGTTCTAGATGAGGTCATATAAGAAGAACAAAGTGACTTTGCTCTAGGTAGGTCGATTGCAGAAGGCATAATCACTGCTCATGGAACCATTCATACAGCTAGGAAGAACAAGGAAGCCTATATGGTGTTAAAGTTGGACATTCTCAAAGAATATGACATGGTAGACATGTTATTCCTTTTGGAAGTGTTGGGGAAGTTTGGATTTGATGAAAAATAGATAAACTAGGTGAGGAGTTATATTTCAACAGCCAAATTTTTAGTACTGTTGAACAAAGCTGCACATGGGTTCTTTTTGTTAACAAGGGATCTGAGGCAAGGGGACCCCCTCTCCCCCTACCTATTCATTATCATGGAAAAGGTGCTAGGGAGAGGGATTCAAAGCCTATGAAGAGAAGGAAAATGGGTGGGAGTTCACATGTGTGGTAAATGGATTGGAACCCACTACTCATCAAAAATTTGCAGATGATACCACTTTATTCAGGGAGGAAAGCAGGAAGGAAGTGAGAGTAATAAAGAACTTTCTTGATGACTATTGTAAAGCCTCAGGAAAAAGCATCAACTAGGGAAAGTCAGAGGTTTTCTTTCTCAATACACAACCAAGTTTACAGAGAAATATAGCCAAAATTTTAAACCTAAGAGTGGCAATTTTTCCTAGGCAGCTTTTGGGGATGCCTCTTTTTACAAGGATAAAAAAAATTGCGACTGGGAGAGCCTGATAAACAGTTGCAAAAATAAGTTGGGAACCTGGAAAGGCAAGTGATTGTCTTCAACAGGTAGGCTATTAATGGAGAAAATCAGTACTGTCGGCCATCCCAGTGTATTCAATGCCACGTCTAAAGATACCAAAATCACTGGAAGACTCTCTAACTCAAATTTTTAGGATTTTTTTTTGGAGTGGAACATGGGAACATAACAAATTCCCATTGATGGCCTAGGATAAGATGTGCACTCCAAAGGAAGCCGGTGTTGTTGGATCAAAGCAACTAGTGCTCATGAATTAAGCCATGGGAGCCAAACTGGTTTGGGACCTATATAGAAAGAATGAGTAGAGGTGGGTTAGAATATAGAGAAGAAAATACCTAGACTCGGATGAGCCAACTAGAATTCTTACCACAATTAACCCTCTAAGAGGCTCTGCAATTTGGAACTTCATTTTGGAATGCAAGGATAAAATATCCAAACATGTAACCTGGGAGGTCTGGGATGGTAATGGCACTTCTTTTTGGAATGACTCATGGTGTGGGAATACTCCCATTAGTAACACCCCGGGATTGGAAGAAATCAAAGAGGAAATGATAAGTGTATGGGGACATAAGATTTCCAATTAAGGCAAGATCACATAAAATTAGGGAATCCCAAGCTAGAGCTAGAATGATTTACAACCCCTCAATGCTCCACAAGCACAAAAAGATGCTTTGTCAATGATCCTCAAAAGTAGACATTTATCCCCTCCAATGACAAGGATGTAATTAGATGGTGTGGATCATCCACTGGCTCTTACAAAGTGAAGTTCAAATATAAAATCAAAGAACTAGCCATGGCAAAACAAGACTGGCCAAGCAAACTGTTGTGGGGGAAAAATGCCTTCCTATGGCCGGTGTCCATATGTAAATGAATGTTGGAACAAAATTAGGAACATACTAAATCTATAGTGTCCCATTCTAGCAAATCTTGAAACCTTGTTCAAAATGTGGCCTCAAGGAGGTAGGAAATCAGTGTTTGGTGGAATTTGGCAGTTAACCCCATCCACCATAATTTGGGAGATTTGGAAGGAAAGGAATAAGATGATCTTCCAAGGGAAGGAGATGAGTGTAGAAGGGCTCTGGGGGAAAATTGAAAGGGAAATAGTAGAACTTGTTAATGAAGATGCACAGTCCAATGTAGGAAAGTAGAGAGTGTTCACAAATTGGGATGACAACCTAATGAAAGTAATTGAGGGTTTGAAGCCACCACTACTCAATGCAAACAATGTGCGAAAAAAAACTAAATAAAAAAGGGTAGGGGTAGTTTGGAAAAATTCGGAAGAAGGATGTACCAAAATAAATTTTGATGGAGTTGTGCATGGGAATCCAAGTCCAGGACGAGCAGGGTGTATCGCCAGGGAAGTGCAAGGTAAAACCTTAGCAGTAAAATCCATATCCATGGGAAAGTGCACTGACAATGAAGCAGAGTTTAGAGCGGCAACCATTGAACTACATTTGGGTCTAGGGATAGGAACTAAGTGTATACATCTGGAAGGGGATTCTCTCATAATGATCAACATAATCTGAAGAGGTAGCGCTTTGAATTGGAAATTGAATCATTTGTTGCAGAGCATCAAACAAATGGAAAACAAATTTGAGGCCTTCCAAATAAGCCACACATACAGGGAAGGCAACAACGAGGCAGACTAGCTGGCACAAAAGGCGTTAGAAGATAACACGTAAGAAAATGATCATCCAAGTAGGATGTAGTCGGGATGGGAGTAGTGTTAGGCCAAAAAGAAAAAGTGGGACACCGGAGATACTAATACAGTAGGTGGCCAGCGAAGAACATAATATAATGATCAAAAAATCAAAGTGATGCAGTTTGACAAGACATAAGCTCCATAATCGGAAAGCAAGGGTAGGACATTTGAGTAAAGTACCAAGGCGAAGGAAACGATGGGATTTTTGCATGATTTCACATAATCAAACAGATTTGTATCATTACCAAAATGGTGGTGGATAAACACGCTTCAAAGTGCACAAACTCTGAATTGGTCATCATGAAGTAGTAACACCCTCGTTAAAATCCAAGGTTGGCGACTGCTTAGGAAAACTGCGATAGTGCTATCCATAGAGCAAGAAGTAAGTTGTGCTAGTTTTAGAAATTTTGAAGAGGGTGTCTGGTTCAGGAAGTATGGATACTCTGTTGTTTCTAAACACTGAGAAGAAATAGCAATCATTCGTGGGTGAGATATTGGATAAAAGGCTAAGAGGGCTATTGCATTCTTCCCACCCACTGATTCTTTGGGCAACCAAGAAGGTGCTAGGGTTGGAGTTCCTAAAAGTTTATTAGAGGTTCAGGTCTAATACAAACATTCCAATGATGTTTTTAGCAATGATAATACACATGGGTGTTTCCAAGGCAAGAGCCAAGAAACTAACCCATATGGTCTTCATTCATGCATGGCTGGCTGAGATTGTTGAGGCCTTAGACAACATTGATGGATACTTGATGATCCCAATGCCATAGAATTACTACATGATGTGCTGAAATGGCGGGGATGTGATAAAATTTTCATTGATTCGAACCATTGACCCGATTGGGTCTATGGAGCTAACTGTCTGGTCGTGGCAAATTACCTGGATTTCAAGAGGTGGGAGATGTCTAAAGATGAGGAAGACTAAGCAAAGAAGGCCAAGAGTAGGGCATGTCAGCTGACACTGCAGCAGGAGGGAAATGGTGTAAATTTGTATTTTTGAGTAATGTTCAGTTTCTAGTGTCAGTCCCTTAATGGTAGCCATATAGGTTTGGGTCAGTCCGTTGATCAGTATCTAGTTTTTTGGTGTGTAAATGGGTAGTGATGTTCTATGGTTTTTACTCCTAGCCAAGGGCCATTTTGAAATTTAGAAGGGTTGTAATTCCTGTTTTGGGTCCAAGATAGGTTTGTGGCTAAGTCTAGTCTTAGAAGAAGGTGGTCATGGTGAAAAGCACAAAAAATACTGGTGAATATGTAAATATTTTTTATTATCAATACAAGGTGCTACCCCTAGCAGCGATTTAATGATAATATATATATATATAATAAAATATATATTAATATAAATATAATAAAATAAAATATATGTTAATATAAATATAATAAAATAAATATTAATATAAATATAATATAATATAATACTTAACCCAATCCTTAATAATACAATAATATAATAGTAAATACATAAAAACAAAAATATTAATATAATAATATCATTATATAATAAAAATATAAAATAATAATCTTATAATACTAGTGATAATGATGATAACAATAATAATATCAACAAAATTATTTTCTAAATGTTCTACAAATTGATCTCATGTACTACACAAATGTATGCAAATAAAAAACATTTTTTCCCTAATTGGCCTTCCACACCTCTTCGGTGTATCCATTGCACACTAATGTGCAATTGCTAGTTACAAATTATTTAATCAAGAGGGGAATTATTAAGAAAATGATGAATTAATAAAATAACCTTAATTATTCAATTAATAGGGGAATAAAGTGAATTTAATCAAATAATTGGAAATTATTAATTAAATGGAGGAATTAGGTGATAATGAGGAAAATGGTGCTAGTAAATGAAATTGAGATGTGTGGTATGCTAAAGACAACTTAAGACAATTTTAGGTGTCTACACTTCAAAAATGACATATCATTTTTTCCACTTGTGCTAAACTCTATTAAAATAGTGCATCGACTCATTTCTCTAACACAAAAATTACAACAATGGAACTCTAGATAAATAAGAGGATGTTTCTCCCCAATAAAAAATGGGAGTCTCCTATACAGGAAACGCTTCAACGAAATTGAAATGGCTAAAATATCTCACATTGATAATGAAATTACTGAGGGTGTTCTACACAAAGTAATTGGGAGGAACCTACTCACACAAATTCCCTTGTATTTTGTATCCTTCTCAGGTAGTCACTACTTTTATTTCTAATGCTACATACTTCATCTAGGATTTTAAAATAGTGAATGGCTCGACATTTGAGTATGTCAAATATCATATGATTTCTAAGAAGTCTTTTCACTCTTCTATGAAAAACTATGACATCTTCATTGGTCGTGCACTAGTCAAGAGTTTATTCAAACATAAGGATATTGAAATATCTTTAGTGATCAATTGTCTGTTTAAAACAATTAAACATGGCCTCAACAATTATTTCTCCATCATACTAGTAATTTCATTGAGGTCACATTGCTCGGAGATTGGTGGGGAAAAGACTAAAAGGATTGAGGATATTTTCCATGTGCTTTAAATTTTTATCACCCACCACCCTAATATCCCTCCTCTTCCTACTCTAGTGGTTGTAATTATTAAAAAAATTGACTTATTCTTGCATCAACATAAATGAGCCACTATAGGAGTTCTAACTAAAAATTCCTTATTAATTTTTTTCTTTGCAAATTGTGAAGGTTTCTTCGGGCCCTATTCTTTGCACCTTCTTGGCTTCTCTTTTAATATTTCACTCAAATGTATGTATTTTGGTATATCCAACTGCTAGAAGGGTCTTTTTATTTGTATGTGTGACATCATAATATTCAATATCTATCTTTGGCGATAGTTGTTTGTATGGGCTTCTAATCATTACCTCTATATTTACTCATGGATTGGGTCTTTTTATAATATTTCACATATTTTAATATAATCCTATTTTAGGTGCTCAAGATATTTTGTCTAAATATAAATAAAAAATTCAAAAGGTGACTAGAATACAATTTGCATCGATATACTTATAATATTATAATTTTTTTTTATCATATGTACGCAGATCAACAACATAAGTTCTATTTTGGTTTGAAGTTTTGAAACACCCAAATTTGTACATAAAGTCTTTGGAATAGAGACAAGTGTCAATGAGTGAACGTCTCATATTAAGAAAAAAATAGATAATTATTAATAAAATAAAAATTCAATAGGATGACTAGAGGGTAAGTGCAAAAAGATGGTGGACCAAAAATGGGTCTTAAGTGGCCACTTTTTTTCTAAGATCGGGAAAGATTGACCTTGGATGACAAATTTAAGATAGTTACACTCAAAATTTTAAGATACAATGAAAACAAGAGTTGTATTGCTTCGATTCTACTTTCTAGAATACTATTTCTTTTTGAAAATGGAGAGATTAAGGGGTTCAAAAAGGGGGGCCACAAAAATTGGTCCTATTTTTTTCAAAAAAACATAACATAGTGTCTAGTGTGGCCCCTCTAAAATGTTAACTTTATTTTAGTATTTTAAAAATCGCTTCAATGAGAAATTAGCTAACACCATGTAGTTTATCCCTCATTTTTCTCTTAATTTTTTAATGAATATATGATTTTTTACTAATTTTCAAAGTGGACACATCTTGAAAAATAGAAATTTGAGCATGCTCCCCTTAATTTTTTTGCAAAATTGATCAATTTTTTTTTTTTTGAATGTTTATAATGGATTCTAGTTTATAAAAGTATAGTTTATTTGAAATTTTGATGAACGGTTAAAAAATAAAGTGAAAAATACCAAACATTGGTTTTTGATGAAAAACAAATACACCAACAAAAGAAATTAAAGATGAAAACCTTAACATACTCAAAATGTGAAACAAATTACATGGTTAGATAGCTAAGAGAGAGGGATTAACATTACCATGGTGTTTTTTGACTTGACATTGAAACATGTGCAAACTTGATGGGGAGCACACTCAAGATTATGTCAAGTTTTTTTACAATTTACAAAAACATGTGTTTGGATGTTGGAAAGTCACTCCAAGTCTTTAGGTTGGAAGCCCAAGATAAATCCAAGCCAAAGACTTGAAAATTTCAAAGTAAGATAAAACACAAGCACATTATAATACACTTGTGTTATGTCAAAGCAAGCATAATGCAAGTGTGTTATAACGTGCTCACATTATGCTCTATTCAAGTTATGTATGTATGTATGTATGTATGTATGTATGGGTTTACATTTTAGGGTATATGGTATCTATTTAGGGTATGGGAATTAGGGTATAAGGTTGATGGCATTAGGGTTTAGGGTATAGGGTTGACAAATAATGTTTAGGGTTGAGGGTATAGTGTTAAGTGTATAGGGTATATGGATTAGGATTTAATATATTGGGTATAGGGTTGAGGGTATTTGGTTTATGGTTGAGGGTAGAAGGTATCTATTTAGGGTTGAGGGTTTAGGCTAGAGGGTTTAGGGTATAATGTTGAGGTATAGGGTAGAGGGTATAGGGTATAATGTTGAGGGTATAGGGTTTAGGATTTTGGGTTTATGTATGGATTTTAGGCTTGAGGGTTTAGTGTATAGGCTTTAGCGCCTATAGTTGAGGGATAATGTTTAGGGTTGAGGGTAATAGGATTTAATGTATAGGGTATAGGGCTTGGAGTTGAGGATATTGGGTATAGGGTTGAGGGTACTAATTTTATGGTTGAGTGTATAAGGTATCTATGTAGGGTTGATGGTATAAGCTATAGGTTTAGGGTTGAGGGTTGAGGGTATATGGTTTAGGTTATAGGGTTGATGGTATTGGGTGTAAGGTATAGGCTTTAGGGTTAAGGATATAGGGTATAAGGTTGATGGTGTTAGGTATAGGGTATAGGGTTTATGGTTGAGGGTATACTTTATAGGGTTGATGGTTGTGTAGGGTTTAGGGTTTAAGGTATAGGGTTGAGGGTTGAGGGTGTAGGGTTGAGGGTACATGGTTAAGTGTATGGGGTATAAGGCTTAGGGTTGAGGATACTGGATATAGGGTTGAGGGTATTAGGTTTACGATTGAGGGTATAAGGTATCTATTTAGGGTTGAGGGTTTAAGGTTGAGGATTTAGGGTATAACCTGTTGAAGGTATAGGTTCAAGGGTATAAGGTATAGGGTTGAGGGTTGAGGGTGTAGGTTTTAGGGTTTAAGTATAGGGTGTAGGGTTGAGGGATAATGTTTAGGGTTGAGGGTATAGGGTAAAGTGTATAGGGTATAGGGATTAGGGTGTAGGATATTGGGTATAGGGTTGGTTGACAAATTTTTTCTTTAGAAATTAACACAAATTGATTCTATTTTTCCCAAGAAGAGGACAAAAACTATCAACAAAAATTGGAGAGATCACCATTGCATTGGTCACGATCTTCCTCTGAATTTTGATTGAGGTACAACTCCCTCTTCTGATATGAATTTTGGATTTTTTGAAATATAATAAAGCGAGGGTATGCTTTGAACTTGAAAGTAGGAAAGACAACTGACATCTATCCATAACCATGAAATTATATGTGATAGATAAATGCTTTAAAACTAAAGAACTTTTAGGACATGCCTTGATATGTGTACATATTAATAGATTGCAGAATCTTATGCATATTTTTTCTCATTCCCCTAGCATTTACCTATCCTTATACAAATAAAAATTTCCACATATTTAGCCCCCACCTTGTTGATTCAACATCTTGATCCACATGAAATCTCACATCACCAAAAAAAATTGCTAGTTTATTTTTTATTTTTTGTTTCTAGCTTCTTTAAAATTACTTATCAAAGGATGCCATAAGAATTTTATAGATTTATTTAGATGTGAATTTGTGATTTAATATGTTTAGATTATTGTAGGTGTCTAAATTATAGGATTAAAGTATACTACTAGGGGAAAGGACCTAGTAGTCGAACATGTGTCAATAGTTGTTAATATACCATTTGTTGATTTAATGCCCAATATTTTTAACAATATTGAACCAATAGTTGTAACTTTAAAGTTGTTAATGTTGATGATAACTACCAATAATTGAATAATATGTATTCCTTATATCTAAAAATAAACAAATCATGTGATGCCACATCAGCCCACCAATAAAACATGATTTAGCGCACAAGTATCGGTCTCACTTATTTTTGGACCTTTTTGGACACCTTGACAAAAAACATGTTGATGTGGCATCATATTTGATGATGTGGCCCTGAAACCTTAGTTATAAGCAGGGGCATTGCCAAGCAAGCTGTTGTAAAAAATTGGGATTTTTTTGAAATTTTCACATAGGATTTTGAGAAGTGTGAAGTTAGGGTGCTCAACTATTGAGTTTTCTCCCCTAGTGGATAATTTTTTTAGCTACTACTAAAATTGCTATAGGACTATGTGTTTACTACTAAAGAGGATTGTATATATATTTTTGCTACAAGAAGATTATGCATTTTTTCTTATAGGATTACTGTGTTTTAAAGTGATTAAACCTTGGTGTTTCATCATGATAGCACCAAGATAGAAAATATTTAAAGATTTCTTTTAGTATTAAGGATGGGTTTATATATTCGATATTGATTAACATAAGGTTATTGCTTCATAACATCACACACACACACACACACATATATATATATATATATATATATATATATATATATATATATAGACATATCTTAAACTCTTTCCTACAACCAACTATGATCCTTACAAACTAGAGGGGATTTTTGATGTCCTTTTTAAATTTTGGTTGTGAATTTTATAGCTGTAGCAATTCAACCACTATGTAGAAATATTTAGCATTTTATGGCTCAAAAGTATTGATTTTCCAAAGGTTGCAATATTATTTCTTCTATTTTGTGTAAAATATTCCCCCCACTGTGCCTTTTCACATTCCTTATTGGTGGTGATGTATGGAGTGATTTTATTTTTATTGGCTATGTTACAAATTGTTGATCACATTACAAATTTTATTAAACCTAAATTATTGGCAGCTGATCATAATCTTGAATAGAATTTCTTTTTGCTTGTATGAATTTTTTTCTTTTGGGAGCCATTATCTTGCTACTTAATTGTTCCCTAGGTTCAGTGGCTTCATTCTTTCTTATCGTGGATTGATCCTTTGGACTTGGTAGTATTTATAATTTTACAAGCTATGTGATGACTATTGATCTCCTTGGCTAGCATCAAGTGTAGGGGGGTTTCTTGTGAACAAAAATGTTATTTATGGTTTTATTTTTTTAATGTAAAAATCCTTTGGCACAAGAATAGAGTTAGATCAAAGAGAAGGAATGTAACTTTGTATAATAGTGTATTGGAATAAAATATAAACCCTTGAATGTAAATAAAGGAGGGTAATGAGAGAATGGCTATGCAAAGTCTTGGGTGTGTGAGAGTAGTAGGCTATATGAAGTGTTGCTTTAGCATAATGTATTTTGTTTCAAGTTGTCATTAGTTATAGGAAATTAATAAAAGTATTATTTTTTGAATTTTATTGCCTTTGTATGTGTAGTTTTTTTTGTTTGTGAGCATTTCTTTTTTATTTTGGAGTTATGAATAAGAGAAATCACAAATAGTTCAGCGAGACTTAAACTTTGGTGACTACAACAACAATGCCACCATTTAACCATCACACTATGAGATGAACCTACTTTTGTATGTGTAGTTATGTGTGTTGATTGTGTAGGTTGTAAGGATTGGCTTCTTTAAGTTGGTTCTTCAAATTTGACTATACCACTTTTCCTTATACACACATTCTCTGATGCATCCATCTTATCTACTCATTTATTACACTTATTTGTATATCTACCCATAAATATCCATTATATACCTAGATATGATTATTTGCCCACCTTGAATCATTTTTGTTGTTGTGTGGCTGATCCCACAATTGTGGAATTCCCCCTTGTATTTCTAAATTCAAATTCAAATTGTGACTGATTGACCCCCTTTGTTTTCTTACCTTGACCCAATTTAGTACATTTTATGCAAAATTTGAAGCTACGAGTTAGTATTTAAAGACATTCATTTGTATTGATCTCCCATCCTAGAACATTAAACACAACCAATAGTGAAACATTTGACTTTAGTGTACTAAAAAGAGTAACAAATCTGCATACATCACTCTAGGGCCCCTTTGATGTCTTCAATCTTTTACACATTTTTTTGTGGGTTGACTTAGGGGAACACATCTCCTTGCCATATAATGATAGTTCTTCTAAGATATTTCTTAATATTATTAGTCATTAGATATTAAGAGAAAAGTAGAGCAAAAGAAGGTGAACTAGGTGAATAATAAAGCAAAGATATACATTGCGCAGGGCCAAATCTAAATGCAATGTGCAAATTTATAGTTGTGCACCTAATCCAAACTTGTAGAATTGATCTTAGACAAAACATAAATTTAACACAAGATTTGTAATAGTTTACTTTTTAAACTAGAAATAATGAATCTTCATAAAAACACACATTCTTTGATCAATGAATTAAATAGCTTTTTTATTTCAATTTTTTAAATTTTAAAATAATTATTACAAGTTTCTGATCTATCATTTTCAAATATCAAAATTTAATCTAAATTAATTTAATACTTAATTAATTAAAATGAACTAAATCACACTTTGGGAAAGTTTATTTCCCTTGTACACTACACATCTGTGTATTACGCCGCAGACTTTTTTTGTAACAAGGTATTACTTATAAATATGAGATCATGAACCTGCATAATAATATTGGGCTCCACAATTTTTTTCAGTGGGGAGGGAGATGGAAAGTACAGAAACATTACCTGTAAATATTGATAACCATATGTCCTACAGGTGCCAGGTGCATATTTTAATATGCCTACCAATAAGCATAATTCCAGAATCCTGGGAATTGAAGGAAAATCTATCATAACATGAATTCACCTGTTGCTGGACCATTAAACATGCACACCATCTCTTGTTTCCCTATGATGGTTTGAAACACACACAATCCTAATTAACTATCATCCTCCTCTCCCTCGGACTTTACAGGTTCAACTCGAAACTTAGCATAGATGTCACTTCTGTAAAACTTCCTTGTCCTAAAAACAAGAATGCCTGAAATGAGAGCCCCAAATAATGTTACCAGAGTCATAATGATAAAACTAAGGCGAAAACACTCATGTCCTACACAAGTCAGCTTATTATGAGATGGTGAGGGTGCATGAGCTGCCTGCAATAAAGATTCAGAAATAAGTTGTTTTCTGGCTTCTTTATCATACAGAGCTCCAGCCACCCTCACTGAGAGAAGATAGGATCCCAGTGGGCTCGCAGCAGCTCCAAAGTTGTAGAGGGTGGCATAATACTTTAGACCAAAGAGCTCCGAAATTATAGCAAGCAAGAGAGGCCATTGAGCTCCAAAGGAGAAGCCTATAGCTATGGAGGCTACGTACAGTGAAGCAGGCAGAGCAAATGCTATAAAAACATGCCCAACACAGCCTATGAGTAACACCAGTGTAAACATGAGAGGCCTTGGAAACTTATATTTCTGCAAGAGGAACTCTGAGAGAAAGCCAGCAACCACCCGGCCGAGGAAACTCCAAATGCTGATGAGGGAAACAAAAGTGCTGATATTCACAGGGGTGTATCGTAGTGCTCTGCCAATCTGCCCCATGTTGTCAATGGCCGTTAAAGTTGCTCCAATCCCACAAGTTGCTGCTGAGAAAAGGATTATCATGTCCACACTCACCAGAGCCTGTGGGATGGTGAAGTCGTTTCCTCTTGCTGGGCCCTTGAATATCTTCTCAAGGCGGGATTTCACAGATTTGGGCTCCTCCTCGGCCCGGCCATTGGTCCCCATGTCTGCAAGCTCACTCTGTTTTTTCTCTTGTTCATTGATTTTTAGGTCTCTGTGAGAACTCTCAGAAACCCAATTTGGAAGCTTCATTTTGTCCATTTCTGCTTTGACAACAACAGCAAGATTAGACAAGAGAAAAAGTATGGCTAAAGCAGCAACAATTTGGTAGCCTGACTGTGGAAAACTTTTCACTCTGTTCTCCACCACAATCATAACCATGAGAAAGCCGGCTAGGAGCAGAGCTATGTAGAGAAAATTGTAGAAGCGCTTCAGTTCATTCTTCTCTGTAACAGCTTTTGTGGGTCTCACTATTAACATCACAAGAAGAGATAGAGCTGAGGGCAGGATACCCAGAAGCAGGATTATGCCTCTGTCGTCTTGCCCATAGATTGCATGGTATATCTGAGTGAAGATGGCTCCGCTCAGCCCCACAAAGCCTTTAAGAATTCCAAGCACACTTCCCCTGCTCTGTGGGAAATTTTTCACACAGGTAACTAAAGCTCCAGTGTTGGCAAATGTCTGAGAATTGGCTCCTATGCAGATATATAAATACATCTGCCATGTCTTTGGCTTGGCAATCCGTTGGGTGACAGACAGCCAGATCATCAAATAGCCAGTGATGTTCATGATGGCTCCTATGCCGAGGACTACCCAGGGAGGAGCAACTTCATTTATCAGACCAGACACAATTCCAACGTTCCCTCCAAGATCCTTAAAAAACCCTAATGTGGTCACTGTTTCCTGATCATACCCCAGGACTGTTTTTATTGCTTCTGAATATATACCAAATATGTAAGTCCCTCCTGCAAGGGACATGATCAGAAAACATATGAACACCACAAACCATCTTCCCTTGGCCACATTTCTGGCCAGCACAGATAACTCTGTTTTATGCATTTTCACAGAGAACAAAATTCAAATGCAGCAGAGTATTGGTTTTCTCACTTGGGTTCTACAGACCCATAACCAATGGCACTTGAGAAATGCAAGACTGTATCCACAAATGTTTTTGCAGATGATATATACAAATCTGGTATTTTAAATATAAGGGCTTACCATTACTTAGTTTTTATGATCTCTTAAATCTTGTTTGATGATAGGATGGATCTAGAATTCATTAGGAGCATAATTGAGAACAACCATATCAGCCATCTGCCAGTCTTTATGATTCGCCCCTCTTAATAATTGTTGTTTTCTTCTACAAAATCTTCAAATTGTCAGCACTCAATCATTTCTATGCATAGTCGCCAAAGAGAGGCATCTGATTTCTTTCTTTTTCTTTGAAGTATGAATAGAAAATAATTCCACGATAACAAGCAGGATTTTTGTTTTTATTTCACTCAATCATAACTCACAAAAACAAGAAACTTGTAATGTCAACAAAAGATATTTGTTGAACTAGTCTCTATCCTACTCACTGTAGAATTAGAATACTAAAGAAGATCTCGACGCATACATTCAAATCTCATAACTTGGACAGCTGATTACTATAAATTCAATGCGTATGGGTTGATAGCTTTAATCTTGAATACATTCCATCTAATATATAAAATGATAATGAATGAAGCATGGACCACGTGCAATCTAAGAGATGATTTTCAATGTTGCATGTTGTATTGAAATAAAGCTTCAGCCCAGCATACACGCAACTTTGTCAGAGAAATGTCAATATTCTATCCAAAAAAGCTGTGGACGTTTGAGCTACATGTAAGCTTGTATTTTGATATCTGTCCTGCTGCAAGTGAGACAAATGTAGGAAAATAAAAGGCATGTTGTATACATTTAGAGATCTAAATAGGTATTGTAATAGTGTATATTTATGTTCGTGTCTATTTTTAGAGAATGTTTTAATATAATTCTATAGTTATATGTAACAAATCTTTGTATTATGTTTGATCCATTGATTCTTGTCTATCTTTATTTACTCTTTCTTATAAATAATTCTATACAACCATTTTCATATATGTTTTATCTATTCTTTTTTATTCTGTTACATTATCATTTATTGGTTCAAAATTTTTCTTTGATGACTAGATTCCACCCTTATTGTCATTTATGTAATGTGCAGTAAAGATTTCACTAGGTACAAATTTGGTCCAATTTTTTTTTAAATTAATTCTAATTTTTGTTAGCTTGAACTCCTTTTCCACTAACCATTGGCAACCAATTTGATACATGTTTGTGTGACAATTCATTATGTCTCCATTATTTAAAGACATTCATTTGGAGTTTAATTCACATTCTCATGCATTTGTCAAACCAAATCCTAATGAAAAAATGATTATGAGGAGCGACAGTGGCTAGAGTATCTGTGTTGCAGTTCGCGACCTATGAGGCTGCAGTTGCATGCCTTTGCCTTTTGTTGCATGCACTTTCTTGTTCCATATCACAGGTCAGTTCAGTGTGCTTCCTTGGAATTTGTTACTTTCTGTCACATTCCTAGAGAATGGAATGGGGTTGTGGATTGTTTGGCTAAATGGGCCTTTGATCATTTGCAAAATTGGAATATTGTGGAAAGGGGTCAATTAACCTTGGATTTGTCACAAAAGTTGGACCACTCAGTGGAGATAGACAGGAGTGTGCAATGCCCTTGCTTTGTAATGATCTATTTTGGTTTGAATAAATTTTTACCCCTCTTTTAGTTTAATTCACATTCTAGAATCATCTCATTATCATTTGAATATCCTAGAGTATTTATATATTTTTTTCAATTGGAGCACTAGAAAGAATTATAATATTGTATCAAAATCAACATTTAGATTGTTTGCATTCTATCTTCAATCATTTCCATGCACATAAAGTTAGTCCAAGCAAAGAGGCTAGCCAAGGACAACTTGTCTCTTGGGATATAATGATTCTCAAAGGTATTTTGAAATACAACCAATCCTTAACAATTAGTGAAGAGTAGACTTCACTATTTAGTAGTAACAATGATATTCCAAATGTATTTTACAATACAACCAATCCTTAACAATTAGTGAAGAGTATACTTCAAGATGAACTATTTAGCAAATACACACATCTTTAATTAGATCAAATCCATAAGTCACATAGAATATATGCATTGCATTGAATTGATTCAAGGTCATAGGATCAAATTGTAAAGGAGCATCACTCAACACATAATTACATGTAACACATATGATGAGTACATCTATTTTCTATACTAGGTTATCCAAATTTGCATTGCATTAGGCTATTATCTTCATTGATACTCCTAAAGCTAAGTACATATATCCCTCATACATTTAATTTCCTAGATTAGTATTCACTTTTCAAATATTCTACCTTGAACTCTAGACTAGGTCTAGTTAACATCCATTTACTATTAGTGTTAAGTGACTAGCGTAGACAACTCATTTAGGGAAAGTGTATTTTCCTCTACTAAAATCATTCATGAGATTAGAGCTTAAATTAATTTATGAGTTGATATTTAAGGTACTAGATAAATCACAATAAAAATGATAATTCAAAATAAATGAGACAAATTCTAGATTTGTTTTGGAAAGTGGGCTGATTTTAACTTTGTCTAGCATGATATTATCATGATAAAAACTTGTAAATTGAAATACAGAATTAGATCTCAAGTGAGAGACTTGAGATTGTTAAAATTAGAGAATCCTTGGGCCAAAGATAAAATCACTATTAAAATATGGTCTAGGATGCATGATTCTATTGAAGTGGTGTGATTTCATCTAGAATGATGAGTTTATTCTTTTGTGTCTATAGAAAAAGGTTTACTTAAATACATATCCATGCCTAGAAAATAATGTGGTGGTAAAGAGAACCTATAGGATCCTACTTTGTATGAAAGAAAGTATCAAAGTTCCTTGATGATAGTCACACCCCTATGATTGATTTAACAAGAGAGAAATAGGGAGTGCATGTTACATCTAAGATGTACATATTATTGATACTGAGATGTGTGTGACCAAGCATGTGGATATGTGATGCCATTAATCCATATTATGTGATAATTTGATCCTTTTTGATGATATATGATGATATCTTTCAATGTGAATGTGTATTAGGATGATGCATTTAAATACTAAACCTTATACAATCAATTTATAATTTGACTACCCCAATCTACATTGACAAAAACCTTTGAATCAAAATATAGAATTAGATCTTGAAATAGAGACATGAGATGACTAAAATATGGCAATTCTAGGGATTGAGATAGGATGACATCCATAATCTAGTTCATGTTCCATAATTTTAGTTAGGTGTCATGATTTCATCCAAGACCGACTTATTCACTGAATACATGGATAAAAGGTTTGGGGATCATGCATATGTGTTTGAGAAGCAATGCGGTGTTGAAGGGAATAATTAGGGCATATCATGTATTAAAAAATATTGAAAATCCTTAAGTAATATTCTAGGCAGCTATGAATGATTCAACAATATCAAAATAGAGAAGCAAATAATTGTGGGTGTTGATGCCCTAATGTAACTATGCTTGTTGTAGTTAACACTGATATTTTTGGGATTGAGATGCATATGAAATGTGAATGTAATATATTATGAATCCATCATATATGATGAGTTGTTCTCTTTTCAATAATCCGCAACGATCTCTTTTAATGTGAAAGTGTTTTAGGATGATTCCTATTAATACACAACCCTAGATGCATAGTTTAAAATTTGACTACCACATTTCTATGATAGAAATCTATTAACTAAAATATAGCATAGGATCTAGAATAAGATGTTATCTGAGAGTACTAAAATTTGAGAATTTGTTAGTTCTTCGGGGAAGATTACATTTGTAATTTGGTCTAGGTGGTACAATTCTCTCTAAGTGGGACAATTTTGTCCAAAGATGAGTTCATTAGGTTTAATGCATATAAAAAAGATTCACCTTGATGTATATCTATGTCTAGAAAGTAGTGTACAGTTCTAATGAGCATCATTATAAACCTCTTATTTATAGAAGGAAGTATTAATATTACTTGATGAAATTTGGGCCTATAGGATTAATTCAACAAGATTACAATAAAGAAACAAAGAAATTTGGGGTTTTGGTATCCTAATATTATTGCACCTAATGCTTGAGTGAAACTAATATAATTGAGAATAAGATGTGTCAATCAAATATGTGAATGTGAGATGACACTACTCCATCTCGTGTGATGAATTAATTACTTTTAGAAAATATATGATGATATTTTCTATTGTGAAAATATCTTAGGTTGATGTCTTTAAAAACCCAACTCTAGACAAAGATATTAAACTTTGACTATTGTGATGCTACAAAAAATACTTGGGAATTGAAATATGGAAATAAAGACCCCAAATTGATGAAATTCGAGAGTCTTGGCCTTGGATAGGTCACACCCACAATCTAGTTCAAGTGGTATAATTCTATCTTGGGTTGAGTTTGTCCTTTGGTAAATGTAGGAAAGGTTCACTTGGATGTATGTTTGTGTTTAGAAAGCAATGTGGTCCTAAAGAGCATTGTTGGGAGCCTACTATATATAGAAGGAAGTATCAAACTTCCTTGATGAAAATTAGGACTCTAGGATCAAGATTTGATAAGATTGAAACAAAGAAGATTGATGTCCTGATGTAATTATTCTAGTGACATTATGATTGATATTGTTGAGACTAAAATGTGGGGTGAAGCCATAATAGTGGTTTACAATTCAAGTGAGGAAGGAAAACTCACAAAAAATGACCCCAAAGCAAAAAAAGTGATTTTGGGGGTTCGTACGAACCTACTGGTTCGACCGAACGCATTATGGGTTCGCTCGAACCAGTGTTCGAGTGAACACCTTCAAATTTTGGCCGCCAAAAAACAAAAAAAATGCATAGCAAAGGGGGTTCGAGCGAACCCCCTTAAAGAGGTTCGCTCGAACCATGGTTCAGTCGAACCTTGGTTTGAGCGAACCTCTAGGGGTTTGCTCGAACCCCTAAGGGTTCATTCGAACCCCCCTTGCCCTTCATCCCCCTCCTGAGACACAAAAAAAGTCTATATTTTACGCTTCAGAGCTCGGGTTGAGGATGGAAATGGAGAATTCTTCAAAAACCCTTATGGAATTAGATAGTCCTCAGAACGAGCTATCCAACGAATATAATTTTTGTATGTTTTGATTTTATTATGTATTTGTTTTATTTGTTTTATTAAACATATGTTCTTCACTGAAAATGAAGGTCTCTGTTATGCACATGTGGAAAAATAGTAGATTATAAAAAAATAAAAATAAAAATATGAGTACACCAGATATTGAAGTCCTTAATCCAACCAAAAAAAAAAACTTGAATTTCGATATATACAAAAAAAGTTACGCGTTATACGGTCGTGCTATGTCTGAATAGTAATTGGTTTGACTTTGAAACTTGATTAAAGAAAAAATATTGAATTTAAAACTATCTAACCAAGTGGAAGCACTAGATATCAGAGTTACAAATCTAAATTCAAAATAATTAGAATTTTATCCTTCATGGAAAAAAAGTTATGCGTTATACGGTGTGCGTCACTTTTTAAAAATGCTGTTTTTTGAAAAAACCAGTTTTCGTGGGAGATGGAAAAAGAAATGGAATATTATTCCAAAAATTTTGAAAAAAATATTTTTAGAATCTACAGACAAAATGTGACGAGACTCTAGTTTTCATCATCTTCAAATTCCTCACGGTTTAACCGCTATAGGTGCCCGAATGTGAAGATTTAGTTAAAAATAATAATTTCAGTGTCCAGTTTGGCCAAAAATTGTAAACCACTATTGTGGGATCACCCTGTGTGTGATCAAATATCTTAATGTAAGATGTTACTAGTCCATATTATGTGATGATATGATCTCTCTTTATTAATATGTGATCTCTTTTGATGTGAAAGTGTCTTAAAATGTAATTTTAGCATAATTTCTCTCATAAAACTTATATGAAAATTAAAATTAATATATTCTTAACATTTAATATTAAAGCTTATAGGAGATAATACTTTCCTTCTAATTTCACACTTTTGTTGAGTGGAAGCTATTCATAAATAAACCTGAAATTTAAAATCAAGATTACAAGCCTTTTTTTTAAAATGGAAAAATATTAGATGAATGTACATTCATAGATTTGTGTTATCTCATAATGGATATAATGTTTTTATATTTGCACGGTTGTAAGCAAAGAAGGCTGTGAAATTTCGTTGCATTCCGTGTGGAAAGGTGATGGGGTAAAGGGCTTTGTCTAAATCTTGTTTTCTTAACATTAAGTTGCATGAATGTCCTAACACTAATGAGGAGATAAAAAAGTTTGTGTTCGAGAAGTTTAGAGTTGCTATGTGGGCTAGACAACTTGGTCGTAAAAAAGCACATTCTATCAAAGAATTCAACCCCATGTGGGAGCATGATGAAAAAGACTACCTAAGGGTCCCAATTAAGGGTAAAGCGAGGCTTCTCATTGCACAGCTAAGGACTGGGTCTCATCATCTTAGATGTGAAACAGGTAGGTGGACTGTCCCCAAGAAAGTGTGGGAGCAAAGAACTTGTATTTTCTATAGCAAGGGGGTGGTTGAGACCGAACGCCACTTTATCTGCGAGTGTGCAGCTTGTGAAGACATTCGTATCCAGTATGAGGGTAACTTGAAGGTGGCTAATCTAAATGAGCTCTTTATAGAGGATAGGATTCTCAAGACGGCCAACTTCCTGATCAAGATTCATAATAGGAGAGCTGACTTGGAAAGAAAGCTGAAAAACGGTTAAAGACCAAACTTTGGGTCCCATAGGCTGATGGTCTTGTGGACGATATTAAAATAATTCATTCATTCATTATATGCCTTAAGCACATGAAATATTAAATTTGAAGTTTTTTTAATCTATTTTGTTTATGTCTTCCATGTGATTTTCTTTTTAATTTGTGAAGACTAAGGGACTTAATGAGGAAAAGGGAGGGGCCTACTTTAAATAAAATAAAGCATTTTTTTTAAAATTTTAAAAGGTGGGCCCCCTTTTTAGAAGGTGCTTAAATTTATCCTTTCATAGTAAAGTGCATTCCTTTTAGTTGTTAGTCACATGGTGAGCCCTCAAAGGGTTTAACAATTATTTTATTCATTTGGTATAGTTTTCTAACAATTTTTTTAAAAAAAAATCTCTATGTAGTGGTGTAGTTGAAAATGGATTTTGATGCTTTTTGATACATTTTTATAGATGTTTCTAATAAAGTGACTAGTTTGGTACAAATAAGTATATGAATGTCTTCTAGTCTTAAGGATGCGAAGTATGTAAACATGAGAAACTTTGAGTCATAGTTTAGTGAGAGTTTTGTGTAGGGAAATAGTTAGTGGTGGTAATTTATCTTCTTGATTTGGAGGTGGTGGTGTCACCTTTTATTTTATGAGCTCTTGATATAATTGGTTCTTTTCTCATGTTAATGCTATAAGTGATCTTTCTATTTTAAGAGAGGTTTATCATGTTGTTATGGGTAGATTTGTATCACTTTTGATGGATGCTTTGATGATGATATGGTTCTATTTATTTGATAGATGATCATTGGTTTAGAGGATTTGTGTTATTGTATCATGGTGGACTCTTGATCAATGATTGCAGTTTGACATGATATGGGTGCTCTTTAGAGAAAATATGTCTATTGAAGAAATGATCTTCTATTATGGAGGTGTAAGTCATGATGTCATGTGATGTTCTTATTCTATAGTTGGAACTTTGAAAATGATGTGATATTTTAGTAAGATGTAATGATAATTTTTCTTTGGGTAGCTTATAGATATTAAAGTGATGCAATTGGAGTTCCATTGGCATGGGATGGTTGGTTGGGTTCTTGTTTTATATTGGATAATGGATAGACTAAGGTGAGACTAAATATCTTTAGATTTTAGAGATTCAGTGTTGGAATGCGACTCTTTGATTAAGTTTTAGTAGAAAGATCGAGGAGCCTATATTTGGAGCTAAACTTGAGTTTGACATGGAATTGACAAAGAGATTGTTCATGGAGTGAGTTGGTATGATTTAGAGTACCTTAAGCGGAACAATCTCATAGCTCACTCTTGGTCCATAAAAAGAATAATCTAATAGGTTTTTCCAACTCATTGTTTTGAATGCATTTTGTTTTGTGCTTTATCTTCTTATATAAATGAATCTTGAGCTATGATGTTAGCTCTAGGTGTTAGAACTTGAGAAGTAAATGAAATAGTTTCATTTTCCATTATCTTCTTGTTTATTAGTCAATCACAAGGAAAACATTTAAGTAGTAAAATGGATTATTAGTGGCTTTGAGCATATTTCCTAGTCATGGGAATGGTTATTAGTTTGATCTTCCTTCTATGAGAAGTAAGTACATAATTTTAATTTGTTGATGGTGTTGGGTTTGACCTTGAGGTTGAATGGTTAGATCTTGTGATAAATTTTTATATGGGATTTTGGAGGAGATATACTTTCGTAGATAGAGAACTTGGTGTTGTAGAAGGACATGGCATATTTTGCAAGATTTGTTTGGTTGTCCTATGTTTCCATTTTAGAGGTTTAGTTCGTGTGCTATTGGATTTGATATTTTTGTAGAGTTAATGATATATCTATAATTTTCAAAGTATTGGTGATTATTTATTATTATTGCACTTCCTTGGTTTTCTTAGTAATGGTATGGATGATTAGGGATCTTTAGTATTAGTTTTCTATTAGATGTAAAGAACCTAAGAGAGCTGAATTCTCTTGGAAAAGATGATAAGGGGAGAGAGTCTAAGTAGATAACTTTCAAGGATGAAGTATGCTTTATTTCACAATAATTTAGTCTATAGGCTTGCAGATCACTCCATATTCTTCAATACTAGGGTGGTATTGAGGATGTGACTATGTCTTTTATATGAGTGCTAGTTGTGGAATTTAGAATGTCATGATCAATAAAAATTTAGACATTGCCCTTGTAATACAAGCCTTAGGGAGATATAACATCATATTAGAGTGTGATATATTTGTGTAGGATAAGGTATATATAGAGGTTGGGAATTGTAGATTAGGTTGGACATGTTTATAGCAAGATATTTATTAATGAATGTGTTTACCTTGATTTCTAGTGTGGTTAGTTAGATGTGTGTGAGATAGGTTGTGTTCATCATTATCACTATATAGGAAATTACTTTAAAATTACTCATACTTGTTTATTATTGTTTGGGTTTGGTGTTTGAGTTCAAATTTTAAGTTGAAACACATGATACAATAATTTTTCTATATGGTAGTTAGTGTGTCATTACCTAGGTTGGGATCTTTTCTTTCATGCATTGACATGATTGAAGGTTTTGGTTGGTGGTCACCTTGGTTGCTATTATATTTGTTTGGAGAATTCCATGAGTAGAGAGAAGTTTAGATGGTGCAACTTGGTTATGGGGATCAATCCATAGCTATTTGAGTTGTTGACAACCAATAATGTATATAGGTAAGAAAATGTTGGAAAAGGTTTTACACACCTTTTATAATAATGATATTTATTCATATAGGTTTATCTTAGTCATAAGGGACATATTTATTAATTTATCATTTTGATAGCTATAATTTCTAAGGTGAATAAGAAAAACTTAGGACATGTGTCATTGTTGGTGTAAATAAAGTCTTGTACCTAGTTAATTAATTACCAGGGGACTTATTTATATGTTTGTTAAGTTTACTTAGGTCCTAGGAAGGAATCTTTCTAGAAGGTGTTAGTTGTCATTAGTTGTTATCTTATATTTTGACTTGTAACACATGTGAACCTAGGTAAGTGTGATTAGTTGTCTCATGTCATATGATTAAGACACTTGTCATAATCCTATGACATCTTGTATTTCACCTTGGCTATATAACTAAGGGGTATCTACTACATTGTATCACAATCATATCATTGAATCATATTAATAAGAATATAATTTATTTTTGTCACATTCTATTCTCTCTCTTTGTGATTTCTATTTGGTCTCAAGATCTTGGCAGCCTTAGCCAATTCTAACATGGTGTCAGAGTGGGTTGAGTGTCATTAGAGAGTATTTTTCTAAAAAGAGATGGTAAATCTTGAAAAGTTGAGTATGTTTTTCTCTTGCATCGTATAATGATCTGGAGAATAAAAAAAACTTGATAGAAATACCAAATTTGGGGGGATTCCATTTTGTGGCTCTTTATTGCAGGTTCATATAAGAGTTTGTTGGTGTAAATCTAAGCTCACCATTGCATTCGAAAGGTTTGAGAAAGTCTATTTTTCCTTTTTTTTCGTCCAAATTGGACATATGAGGTCAAATCTATGAGGGTTTGAAGCTAAAAAGTGGTTGCCAGATCTAGAAGGTAGATGCAATTTTGGAGCATTTTGGGTTAAATTGGACCTTTCCATTGCATCCAAAAGGGCCAAAAACCCTAAGATTGACTATCAATTCATCCATTTTGGAGTAGTTGTCAGGTGAGACAAAAAAAAAAATGCCCAAGGAGTCGTACGACCCTCCAGATCGTCATTATGATGCTAGTATGATTTTGGAAAATCAATATTTCATTTGAAAATTTTTGATTTTTTTTTTGGAAAAATTGATTTGGGCCGATTAAATTTTCTAAGGAAAGTTTTATTGAAAAAATATCAAAAAAATAAAAAGGGGAAGATTTTCTTTTTTGCGGATATTTTCGCAGTACAAAGTACTGCAGGGTACTTGCCGACTGTACCTGTGGCCGCCACTGCTAGCCATGTGGCAGGCACTCATTTGTCCTACGTGGCCCCACGTGGGCTCCATCTATCCATGGCCCTTAAACAACTGGCGGTAATAAAAAGCACCGGTGGGCATTCAAAGTCAAAGACCAACACTCCAACTCACAACCGGTCGATCCAATTCATAAAAAACTCGACAAACTCAATCCACCGAGCGGTCAACAACAAGAAGAACCTGAAAACCACTGTTATGACACTAAGAATATTCTGAGAGAAGATTCCGGCAAGAATATTCCAAAGATTCCCCAGATTCTATTCATTTGCAAAATATTCTGTTGGTTGACCGCGACAATCGGAAGCATGTCATTTTTAAGCCCTCAATTTCAACATATTCTTTGCAGGGGTGACTATTCCTTTTTGATGGTTGGTGGAATGCCAAATTTAATCAGGTGAACTGTTGATGTCAGCACGACGTCAATACCTTTTTGAAATTTTGGTACCCTTCTCCAATTGCATTTTTAGTTTTGTAGTCAAACTTTGAGGCCATTATCTTAGTCATACGAGCTCTTTTTTCAGTGTATTTTTTTTTGTTTGGGCTAATCTTTTGCAATCTTCACATAGGTGCAATCAATTTTTGGTTTTGGTGTTTGCTTTTTCCAGAAATTGCAGATTCTCATAGTTGTTGCTACTTCATCCTCATTTTGGGAACTTCGAGAGCTCATAGCTTGCTCCTATTGTAACATTTTTGGGTGCAATGTTTTTTAAAGTGTATATTTTTTTGTGTAATTTTAAGTGGTATGATTAGATTGATCTCATTTTTACCAAAAAATGTACTTAATTCTATGGCCTATTTTGGCATTTGTAAGCACTAAGATTAAGTCTAGCTTATTGTTTTTGGTATCTAGCAACTGTAAATGCATTAAATATTTAAAGTGAAAAATTAGATATTTGCTTGGGGGTTCTTTGATTGAGTGAATTTGGGGGTGCAATCTTTTGGTTGATTCATTTGTGTTGATCATTTGAGGAGGTATCATGGGTTTTTCTATTCATCCTTATGTGGTAATGTTGAATACAGATAATTATGAGTCTTGGAAGAAATGTATACTAAAACATCTCAGGTGGCTTAAGCTTTTTCCATACCTTTATGAGCTCATACCTGAACTAGACACACCTTGGAAGCAATTAGTTTGGGGTAATAATAATGATCACATTGGAGGATTGATTGATACATATATTGGTGTTGATATTCCTGTGGAGATCTCAGATATCGAGTGCCCACACACACTTTGGACTAAGATTTGGGAGATTTTTGGAGACCATCATATCTCTCCATTCCCAGATGATCCTATTGTAGATTGTTTATTTCCCCTTGATGATGCTGATAATATACCCTATGATGATGATACTTTAGAGGAGCTTGAGTATAATAAATGTCTTTAACGTCTGGTTGACAAAGAAACTTCTCTTCTTGCTTCTCCTCCTATTGAGATCACATCTTTATCTACTATTGTACTTGAGGATACTTGTGATTCAATAGTTTTGGCTCCTTGTGATTTAGTGCAACAAGATATACACAGTCTTCTAGAGATTAATACTTGTGATGACTTCTTGACAGGTATTTTAGACTTGTTTATGGAGTCTCATCTTGTAGATTTGGGGGACATCATTTATAGCATTCATCTTCTCTTTTATGGAGAAGATCCTTCTTCAGTTGTTGTGAGGGATCACCTTGACCCTCTTGTTCAATCTCTACATTATCATTCTTTGCAGTTTGACATGAGTGTGGATACTTTTGGACAACATTTAGAGGAGGCTTATTTGTCTTCAGAGGGGATATCATTTCCTTTGAAACATGTTCTACATTAATCTCTACTAGATGTTGGATTGTCCTCTTTAGTAGTGTAGCCTAGAATGCCTGTTTGGAGTGTGTCAACTTTTGGCATTGACATGGAGACACTTGAGCATGCTTCATAGATATCATTCACCATCAATCTTCCAAACATCCTGCATACATCCATGGTTTTTTTTCTTCCTAAGGGGAGGAATGTTGTTCAACGAGATTGGATCATCTTTAACATTCAATGTAGAGCTTCTACCATCATTGTAGGAGAGTCAACATTGAGGGGGGGCTACCTTGTCTCTCTTCTACTTCTCTCTTATGGGGGTGTCTTTTTCCTCACATGGGGTTTTTATCTTCTCATTCATCATTGAGAGCATTTCATTTTTTGTATTTCATCTCTCTTTTGGGGAGGAGTTTTGTCCCACTGGGTTTTCTCCCTTTCTCTATTTGTGAGATATTTCATTTCATTTCATTTGCATTGTACATGGGTACCTAACATGGCATAGTATTTGGGACCCACTCTTGCATCTTTGTGTCATTTGCATAATAATCTACTACTCCCTAAGTTGCACTTAAGAGAGGGGGGGACGTGTTAGTGTAAATAAAGTCTTGTAGCTAGTTAATTCATTACTAGGGGACTTATTTACACATTTTTTAAGTTTACTTAGGTCCTAGGAAGGAATTTTTCTATAATGTGTTAGTTGTCATTAGTTGTTATCTTATCTTTTGACTTGTAACACATGTGAACCTAGGTAAGTGTGATTAGTTGTCTCATGTCATATGATTAAGACACTTGTCATAATCCTATGACATCTTGTATCTCACCTTGGCTTTATAACCAAGGGGTCTCTACTACATTGTATCACAATCATATCATTGAATCACAATCATATCATTGAATCATATTGATAAGAATACAATTTATTCTTGTCACATTATATTCTCTCTTTTTGTGATTTCCATTTGGTCTCAAGATCTTGGCAGCCATAGCCAATTCTAATAGTCATCTTGTATGGAATATTGATTTAGTGTGCTAAAAGATAAAACCACAAGGATACACTTGAGGAAAAATTTAGTTGAGATGCTACAAATATGTTGTGAAGACAAAACCTTTAATATATAATCATATATTTTCTATATGGTTGTTGGATTGAGTAAAGTCTTGTGGAAACATATTGGAATAATTCTAAGAAGATGTTTGGAAGTGTGTGCCACATCATGAAACTACTTTAGAACTACTTGGTGAGGTGTCATGTTGGTTAGCCTATGCTTTATCTAATACCTCTTAGTGATTTTGTACAAGCTTGTTCTATGAAATAAAACACATTGGTTGTGGTATGAGAGGAAAAAATATGAGAAAGGGGTTACATATGTGGTGACATGATCCTAAGGAAGGAATGAAGTGAGATTCATGTTTCCCATATAATATAGGATTAGTCACATGAGGAATGCAACTAGATTTATTACTTTTGACACTATGACTAGAATGACTGTGAATATATTCAAATTTCTTAGTGTGAGATAATAAATTTAATTATGTGGTGGCTTGGAGACTAGATTATTTTAAAATCATTTTCATTAAATATGTCAAATATCATATAGTATTTACATGATTTATAATTCTTCTACATACTTGTGGGAGTAAATGGCGACTCCCCAACACCCCCAAGAACAGTTGTGACCAAAACCACTTCCACAAGAGAGAGAATGGAATGAAAGCTTGCTTCACAATGCAAGATTGATTAATGGCTGAATTGCTATCCAAATGTACATGAGATGCCTTGCTTATAAAGGCAAGATTGAAATGTAGTGAACATGATGTTGAAAAATGTCATAATCCTATGACATGAGGCAACCAACAACCTAATCACCTAAGAAATGATGCATCCTAGCTAGATAAGATAAGTTATAGAAAAGCCAACTAAGACTTCTAGAAATAATATTTTATCCTAAGTAAACTTAACATGTGAATATGTCCCCTAATTTACCTAGTGAATGAATAAGATAGGTACAAGAAAATTATTCACACCAACAATACTAAATTATGTATACTATTTTAACATAGTTTCTCTTATAGAAATTATACAAAAAATAATATTTATCTATAAAACACAATTTTCTTAAAAAATAATTTAATAATCACCTACCCAAGAAAACTCTAAATGATAATAAGGGAAATGGAGGTATTGTTATTGAGAGGGGTATATCACATGACCTCTTAATCTCTTCCAAGTTATTAATTATTGTTAAAGTTACTCCAATCCCACAAGTTTCTAGTAAGAAAAGGATAATCATGTTCACTCATACTAGAAATTTTGGGATGGTGAAGTCATTTCCTATTGTTGGGCCCTGAATATTTTTCATAGTGATTTTCAAAGGTTTGAGCTCATCTTTGCTCTTGCTACTGATCACCATGTTTACAAGCTTAGTCTATTTTCTCTTTTGTCTATTGATTTTTATGTCTTTGTGAAAGGTTTTAGAAACATAATTTTTTAGCTTCAAACTTCCATCTCTACTTTAATAGAAAAAATGTTGAAAAAAAATAATGACAAAATATCACTAAGACTATACTAAATTTAAACAAAAAAGTTAATTATTTACAGCTACGCTTATTCATAGCCTAACAAAAGTATAATTACATTGAAAATTTATGCTTCTATATAAGATTTCTTATAATATTCTAGGTTTGTGTAGTTACCAAACCTAATAAACAATAAATTTCTTTTTACTAAGTACACCATCAACTATGATTAGAAACATGAAGAGTAGCTACAACTAAAGTTTCTAAGAATGAAAATTGATACATAAAAAATAGGATAGAAAGAAAATTCACAAATACATGTGAAGAGATAAGGAATGATAAGGACATACAATATAAATAATACAATAAAAAATGACATACTAAATATAGACTTTGACTAAAAAGTAAGCTAAATGTTGTCACATGGATTAGTAATGGATCGATAAAATATTTTCAATATCCCCCTTGATGATCAATAGGGGTAAGTATTAATTAGTTTCTTAAAGTTGTAAAATATTTTTGTGGAAGAGCTTTGGTGAAGATATCAAAATTTTTCTTAGATATAGGATAAAATTGTTGTGATGCTTTTCCATATTTAACCAAATCTTGAATGAAGTGATGTAAGATCTATTTGTGTTTTTATCTAGCTTGAAAAACATAATTCTTTGTCATTACAATGCTACTATTATTGTCAAAGTAAATAGTAGTTGATCTTTTTCTTGTAAGAAGTGTAGATATTCAAAGATCCTTCTAAACCATATAAATTGACAACTTGCTACTACAAAACTAATATATTATGCTTTAACTAAAAACAATCATGGTTGCCAATTTAATCCTAATTCAAGATACATATCTAGAACCAAGTGAGAAAATAAATAGATATTTATTCTCAAGGATAACTTTAAGAAACCTCCCTTTGGCGAAGGTGTAAAATCCTGGTGAATCTTTCCTTTTATTTGAAAAAAATTATTAATTTTCTTGGCGAATCTATGCACATTATTAAGAAAAATTGTAAAATTTTGGTGAATCTTAATGAATAATTGGTAAAAATAATAATCATAGTGGTGAATCCTAGTGAATAATCACTAAAAAGATTAATTACAATGGTGAATCTCTCGTTTAAAAATTCACATAGTTGGTCGGTGCAGTTCCCCCATATTTTTTTGTTTTTTGTAATATCGAAGTAGGGGCTCGGGGGTGACAGACACTGGGGGGGTCAAGTGGGCAGAGCCCCTTTGTGGGGGTCGAGGGGGAAATTCCCCCTCGTGGGGTCTGGGGATAGTGGCCCTGGCGTGCTTAGGAGAGGTTGAGGAGCAGAGCCCCTCGCCACCAAGCATAAATTCACTATAAAAAATGCATTGGAGCACACACATATTAAGTGTTTTTTAAAAATCTCACTTTAAAATTAAAACTAAACGAAAAGTGGAAATGTTACGATCGATTAGCTTTTTAATTGGATGGCTGCAGGTTAATTCCATGACCTAATACACATGTGCCTTTTAAAAGGCTTGTTGAGGCTCAAAATTTGTTTTGGGTCACGATTAGATTTAATCATGTGGCCCAAAAAATTTTTTGGGCCTCAACAAGCCTTTTAAAAGGCACATGTGTATTTGGTCACAGAATCAACTTGCAGCCATCCGATTAAAAAGCTAATCGATGGCGGGCGGGGGCCCTAGCTTGGTTGGCTAAGTCTTTCCTGTTGCAGGAGGTTGGTCACGAGTTCTAGTCTCCCCCGTCCCATGGTACCGGAGGGCGTGTCATGCCAACGCCGCCGGTCACGTTAAAATTTTTACCAGGCGCGCTGCAGTTTATAGGGGGCCGTGCTATACAAACCCGATTTCTACAGCCTAAAAAAAAAAGCTAATCGATGGCAATAAATAAAAGCCCCAAAATTAAATGGTAATTTATTATTAGTGGCGATATTGTCCCAAAATTAATGGTAGGAATATAATATTACTGGAAAATATAATTAATATTTGTAATTACAGTATAAACTACTGGCGAATTAGTTCTAATGACGCATCGTTTAAATAGGTGAATTAATCGAGACAAAATTATATTTTTGTAATAACCTAGGGAGGTAAAAGCACAAAGTTGTGTCACACTTTCAGCCAACTTATTAGCACAACTGAATTTAAGTATTTCTAATTAAAAATCAATTTTGGTCAAACATATGACCTAATAAGATTAATTCTAGCTAAGTTAGATACTTTTACAACTTTTTCAACTAAAATTGTTGGCTAAAAATATATGGAGCACCACTTTGAGTCCAATTTACCAAAAAAATAAAATTATTTGAAAAACTTGAAGTTTCAATAACTCATACTAATGTAAATAATATTTTTAAAAAATATATAAAAATACCCTTTTGTAGATCCATAAGTGTAGTTTTCAAAAATATATTTATTTTAACTAAAAGTAGGTTATCGGAAAAAAAAATATTAGGTTCATTGTTATGCCAAGGAAATATACTAAAACTTATTTAAAAAAATTAAAGAAAATATGATGCACTAGATAAAAGAATTTATTTCAAGATGGTATAACTTTTTTTCCATTTTAGATAAATATTTAATATGAAAGTTGACATCCCATGGAAACAACTATTTTTTGATTCATGCACATTTTAATATTTATTTAAAAATATATATTTATCAAAATTGGGAAAAAATATATCCATGCACTAAATTTTCAAGTTATAAATACACACAAAAGATTTGAAAGAAAAAAAAAAAATTACTATAAAAAGTTTGACATCCCATGTAACTTCATTTTTCAGCATTTTATCAACAACTAAATTATAGTGTTAATTTATTGAAAACTAGTTTAAAATAATTTTTATTTTTTATTTTTTAAATACAAACATAAAATATACTAAAAAATACATATTTTACTAGTTTACATCATTTCAAAATTCAAAACATATATGCCACTTTTTAGTGATTCAACTTTAAAAGTTGGATCAGTGTTAGCCGTTTCCTTTATAAAGTGTGACACAACTTTGTGTTTTTACCCTGCGATTCAACATCCTTTTTAGCTTTTACTATTTGACATTTTTGGAGGTCCCAATTTCAATTATTCACCAATTGGCAAAGATTTGCCACTAAAATTTTCCCTGTTTATTATCCATCATACATTGAACCATCTCAATCATAATCTATGTAACCAACTAGTTCAAAATTTGTAGTGGAAGAGTAATTGATCTCAATTTATTTGTACCACTCACATACCATAATATTAATTTTGTAGCATGCCAATCAGACATGTGTGGAACCTACATGAATTGGGGGATGGATACCACAACATACATAATATTGCGTCTAGTTGTAGTGAGGTACATGAGGCTCCCAACTAGACTCCTATACAAAGCATCCACGTTTGAGCTTGTATCTTCCTTAGTCAATTTCTCATCAAGTGCTAAGAGAATTGCAACTATCACGTGTTTCACCATTCTAAAGTTTTTCAATAAAATTGCTACATACGTGTACTAATAAATGAAGACACCTTTTGATTTATGTTTTTGATAAGATAAGCAACATTTATAGGGTTTTGTACCCTTCACAGAGAGCCCATAGGGCCAAAAAGAAAACATAGTTCATACATAACATGAACTAGGAAAGAAATAGAAACAACTGACCAACAGTTGTAGAACAACAAACAAGGACTAGACAACCCCAGAACCCAAGGGGACTACTCTGACTCCCGAAACCCGAGGCCATGAAGAAGTGACAGATTTGGGTACTCCCTTCTTCCTTAGCACAACAGACCAGGAAGAATCAGAATCGACATCCACCAAGCGAGGCGAGAGGAGCGGGTCCATCATAGCCTCCCTAGGCAAGGAGCCACCACACACGTAGAAGAGGACACGAGAGCAACCAAAGGATCAACAGAGCCAATCAGCGAGGGACAGGTAGGATCTTCCAGCACAACGATAGAAGATTGAGGCAACAAAGGTTCCATGGAAGGGATTGTCAGAAGAGGGGCCCGAGAGGCCTCAGACACTGGAGGAGCGGTAGGGTCACCCTCCTCAGAGGAAGAATCATCCGAAGAGGGAGAACCAACCGTGAGGTGGTCCGAGAGATCATTCTTCCACCAAGTAGCAACACCCTTGCGGCAAGCGAGAGGGCAACTAGAGGCCAAATGACCAGTGGAGAAAGACCTCCTGCAACGAAAGGGGAGGCCCTCATAGTCCAGTAGCTGCGACCAAGGTTGGTCCATCACCATCAAAACCACATCACCATGGAGAGGTTTGGAGATATCCAAATCAACTAAAATTTATGTTGTACTTCCACACCAAAAGAATAATGCATGACTTTGAGATTTGAAATTTGAAATTCTTGTTTCATTTTTATGTAAGAAAAAATAAGTAGAATTTTTGGTTAACTCTATAATTAAGATCATCAACATAAATACAACAATGATAATTTTATCATCAATATGTTTGACATATAATGTTGGATTTTAGTGGCTAGCATCTATTGAAACCCTTCTTGAAGAAATAACTATTAATCCCATGCTATGCATGGGAGACCTACTTCAATGAAAAGAGATACTTTTACAAAAAATAAACCAATTGTGCTTTGCTTATAATTTGATAGCCCATGGTTTGTTCCACATAGACTTCCACATATATACAACCATTAAGGAAGGGTGATTTTACATCCATATGATATGAAAACCACTTTTATCATGTAACAATTGCCAATGTAATATTAATTGTACCAATCCTTGCAACTAGAATGAAGGGTTTTGCATAATCTACTCTAGGTGTTTGTGCAAATTCCTTGGAAACTAATCTTTCCTTTTTCAATTTTACATAACCATCAACATGATATTTCACCTTATAAATCCATTTGATTCCAATAACCAATTTATATTTTAAAGCTACACTAATTCCCATGCATTATTTTTATCAATTTATTCCATCTCTTCATTCATAACATGATCCATCCATATTTTCTCTTTCCCACTTCTTCATAAATAGAGGATTCAAATTGAATTTGACTAAGCAAAGAAAAATAAACATCTTGACTTATACTAGTATTTCTTAGATAAATTTTAATTAAAATTCATACATTTTTTGAAGATCTTGGATTTGATGCTAGAATTGAACTATTACCTATATTTTTGTTATGAGAAAAATTTGGCGAACTTGAGCTTGGAGAAATTGAGCTTAATATTCCACTCAAGAGTTTGATGGGAGAGAAAGAACCATGTCACATTGTTCTATGTCCATTATTACCCATGTTTTTTTAGTTGTACACCTTTTTTTCACTACCATACTCCTACTTCATCATAAACTACATCTTGATTTATAATCCATTGCACTTTGTGTTAGGATTATTAAATCATTTCCCTTTAGTTGTACCATAATTCATCCTCAAAGATACAAAGTTGAGATAATTCATCCAACTCATTCCACTTTTGAACAAGAATATGTACATATGTTAGACAACCAAATACATAGAAATGAGCCAAAGAAGGCCTATAACCACTCTAAGCCCCCATTGGAGTGATCTTGAGCATTGATTTTGTGACTTTTATTCAAGATGTATATTGGTGTTGGCATGGATTTTTCCCAATAATAATTTGGAAGGATCTCTGATTGCAACATACTTAGTGTCATTTTCTTAATGGTATAGTTATTTATTTTTAAAATACCATTTTTTGCGGGGGGAGGAATATAAGATAAAATAATTTGTATTTTGATGCCATAATTATTACAAAAATTAGAGAAATATTTTGAAGTGAATTCTTCGCATATATTTTTCTCCGTATTTTGAGATAATGCCCACTTTACTTTGTAACCATACCCTTGAAATGCTTGAAGCATTCAAAAGCTTCAAAATTTTGGTTATAAAAATAGATCCATGTGTTTCCATTTATAATAAACTATCTTAGTTTTCATCAACTCCAAATCATTTGATCATGCTAGTAGTAAATACAACTTGCAAAATACCTCAAATGTATTTAATGTAAGGGTGTCAAGAGTGATATTTTCATTTTAAACCTTGTGGAACTAAATCAATTATACCAACATGTCAGGGTGAGTTGGTGACTTCCAATGGACGACTTAATTCATTACTTAGGGGTTGTGATCCTTCTAGGCTACTCCGGCTTGATAATGTCTCTCAAGAGCCTTCAATGATTAAAATCTCCAAAGTTGGACACAATTATTCTCAAAGTTATGGAACCTTCTTAGGTTCTACTTGCAACTAAAAGTGGATGCAAGGTTCTTCTACAATAACCTATGTTATTTTCTTAAAATATCAATTGTTTGATCATGTCATCAATAAATACAATGTTGTAAAATGCCTCCATTAGATTTAGTGTAAGGGTGTCAAGAGGGATATTTTTCAGTTTCCACCTCATGGGATTATATTGAATATGCCAAAATGTTGGGGTGGATTTTTGAATGCCAATAAAGGCCTCATTTCTTGCCACAAGGCCAAATTATTCTAGGCTACACTAATCTAGACAAGTCCCTTAAGAGTGTTGAGAGAAAAAAATGCAAAAAATTGATGTAGTCATTCTTAGAATCTATGGCACCTAGGAATGTTTCATTTGCACCTATAGGATGATATAAATTCTATCTATAATAACCTATCTTATTTTTTTATCAAACTTAAATCATTTTACCATGCCAAGAAATACTACAATATTAGAAAATGCTTCATTTGCATTTATAGTGTAAGGGTTCCAAGAGTGGTATTTCTTATTTTACTTCTTGTGGGGTTGAAATTACCATGCCAAAAAATAAATATGAGCTAATTAATGCTAATGTAGACCTAATTTATTTTCCCCAAAATCTTGATCCTTTTGGGCTACACTGATCCAACAAAGTCTCTTAAGAGTCCCATGGGAAAAAATATCAAAGTTTGACAATGTTTGTTCTCAAATATACAAAACTTTAAAATATCCCTTTTACACCTATAGGTGGGTGCTAGGTCCATCTATAATGACCTATCATTTTAAATTTTCAACTCCAAATCATTTAACTGTGCTACAAATGAATGTGATCTTGTAAAATTTCTTAATTGTGTTCAATGTAAGAGTGTTAAGATTGATATTCTTTGTTTTGTATCGTATGGGGTCAAACCAACTATGTAGACATGTTAGGGTGGGTTGGTTAATGTTAATGGAGGCCTCGTTTAATTTCCCAAGGGTCTTGATCCTTCTAAGCTACACTAATCCAACAATGTCTCTTAAGATCCTTGAGAACAAAAAAAGAGAATTCAAATATTATTTTTGTAACTTATCAGTTGAAGTAAATTCAAAGCTTATAATTATAACCAAATATTTGAAGAATCATAAGTAATCTTGTTAACTTAAAAAAAACCCTGACATCATGAAGATTGGGAGGAAAGGACCAAGGCTTTGCTTGAAATAAATGTTTAATATGAGGTGGTGTACCATTTTGTATAATTCTACTATAGTAATTAAGAATTTCATGGGATTAATTTTATGAAATTATTAACCAACAATAAATCAAGATTTTGTTTTATAAAAAAATCCTTTAAAATTTTTGGAGCTTGGGTAAGAGCCATGCAATGCTTAAATTGGACTTTTCTATTAGGAATATATAATCACTTCAAGAATATTTTTAGGAATCTAACACTCTTTGAGGAGGGAATTATTCCATACATGCATTAAAAAATGACGATCTAGCTCAAATTTTCCACCATTTCATCTTTAATAGTTGGAACATTTGAAAGGCTATCACCAAGATCAAATTCTAGGATTATTGATAATTTTGTTGTAATCTTTGTGATAACGTCTCTTATAAAAGTTTGATGCATACCAAGTAGCCTCCTAAATTGGTGTTTTTATGATTGTTAGAAAAATAATCAAGTTTCTTTTGAAGATATCATACTCATGTTAAGAAAATCTCATTACATTATAATTTTATAATTACCTGGTTGAAGTTTTGCATAAAGAACTTAAAATTGAAAGTTTTGTTAGGAGTATTTGTTGTACACCATGCATAACATGGTGCATCTAAGAGATGTGTTTAGCCACATTAGATATTTATTTGGGGCCACTGTAAAGTTGTATGTAACATTGGGTTAGTTATTTTATGTGTGGGGGACATAAAATAATTAATTATTATTTTGGGAAAACTATTTAATAATGTGTATCAAAAAGTAAATGAGGAGTAAATAATTTTGTGTATTCATGATTTTGAGGCACAAGGTTTTATCTTACGACTTGGTTGCATTTGTGTGAGATTGAGTCTAAGAAAGTATTTATTCAGTGGTTAAGGTTTGTTGGGTGAGTGGGTTGTCATTGTATTTAATCTTCTTCCAAGCAGTGCATATGCGAAGCATGTCATGGGATGTGTGGATTCATGTTTGAAAAAATGTAGAATGCATTAGAGAGGCTTGATGTTTCAAAAGTATTCATTGTAACTTTGTAAGTGCATTGCAATGTTCTATTACTGAATAATAGATAGAGTATGGATGTTTTTGGAGGTTCGGTTTTTCCTTCTTGAGGGTTTCCCAAGGTATATCTTGTGTTATCCTGTGGAATGTCTATTTGATCCATGAATTATGGTTATTTTGTAGGCTTGCATGCATGTTTTTCTCTCATGGGTTTATATAGGAAATGGATTAAATATTTTGGGTATTATGCATTGTTTCCTAACAAGTGGTATTCAAGCTATATTTATGGTTGTTGAAGGTGTGAACTCCCAAGTTTTGTATAACCATTGTTTGAGTAGATTTGGTGCAAAGTTGAATCCATGCCAATGTAGGAAAGATCTAAGACATTTCAAGGTATGGAAAGGGTATGTACAGGATCATGATGGGCCAAAAAGTGACAATATGATGGGTATGTGGCTGACGACTATTTTTTACCCAAAATTGATGAAACGAAAAGAGTTTTTAAAGGATATTCTCTGCTTTCCACCGATATAAATTATGCTTTACTTTGAATTTAATAAGTAATTATTATTCATTTTCTATTCAAATTACGACTAAAGTCCTGATTGATAGGCTGATTGAGAAACATCTATAGCTTTGAAACAGTATCACATTTTTTGAATCCAAAACATGCGTCACATTCTATGCTTTGCATACTATAGGATTAAAAGAAGAAAAAATGAATTCCATGAAGTTTTGACCAAGTTAAGGTGGTCAAACATACAAGTTTGTATATTTTTTAAAAAGTTGTAATAAAAAAATCATAATTAATTATTTAATTGGAAAAAAATACAAAAAATATGCATCACATTGGGCCATGAGTCCTCTACTTATATCTAAAATATTATAAAAAAAATATTATCATTTTATTGTGGTTAGGGTGGTCAGAAAGACACCTACTTATTTTTCCCTAAAATTTAAGTACCACTGCATTGAAATTTCAAATTTTCACCAAATAGATTTTGTTTTTAAACAAACCTAGTAGTTTAGAAACTACATTCAATTTGCTACAAATTCTATTCTTACATATTTTGAAATAATATAGATAACTTATTCAAATTTTTATGTCAAGTTTCCTAACTTTGATTTTTCTGAATTTTTTACCACTTAAGGGCCTGTTTTTTCCACGATGATCCTGCACATACCCAACACATTGTGTAGATGTTGTTTTATAGATTTTTTGAATTTATTGTAGATTTTGGGTTTGAAAATGTTGGGTCAAAAGGGTTTCCTCAATTGGGCTTCATAAGAGATTTTTGTAGGGAAAAATGCATATATGACCTGTTGAGATGTAATGGATCTCACCATTGAATCTAGGATGGCCGAGAAAAAAAAATCCTGTAAAATTTTCCTTGTTTTGGTCACTGTCAAAAAAATGAGTTTTTTTCCCCCATTCCTTAGGTCATACGATTGTACGACTATCAATGTCTATAGAGGTGAAATACAAAATTAAAAAATTAAAATTAAAAGTAAAAAATTGCAAAATAAAGTTTTATTAAAAAATGAAATAAATAAATAAAGTTTAGGGGTGGTTATGTAGTCCCCATACCCTCCCCGTGTCACACTAGCTCAGGGCCTTTCCAGTTTGACAGGTCAGGCGACACTATTAGCACTATTGATACTACTACTTGACATGCTAGGCATCAGTTAGTAGGGGCTTAACCCCTCAACTCTCAACCTCTAGTTTGACGAAAGGCCATGTGCCCTAGCCCTTCAAGGATTTGAAAATATTTTAATTTTTAAAAACTTTTGCTGCTTGCCATGAGCCATGCCACACGAGCACCACTAGTGCCACCACCATTGGTGGGCCACCAAACGACCACGAATTTTCCAAGCCAAATTGAAACTTTTTTCCAAATGGGCATAAATTTTACCCAGGTTGTCAGATGTTTTACTTCCAATAGTTGACAAAAAGCTCTCTCCAAGCACTATGCAATGGTATAGGTTTGGTTCCCTAATTTTTCAGTTTGTATAATTTTTTGGGGCCATGAAGTCATTTTTTCTTAGGATCATGGTTTTGGACATAACTTTTGCATATATAATTGAATTTTCAATTTTGAATAGGCATTGGAGAGAATTTGTATTGTACAACATATTGGGTTAGGTATATTTTTAGTTTGTGGTGTAGAGAGAGGTTTTCACTTGTTTGATCACTTGTAGGTGCTTGAGATTTTGGGTGTGATTGAGTGAGAATTTAGATAGTTCAAGAGGTGAAACCTTAAGGGAGTGCATGCTTTTATGTGATATTTATGATGGTATAGCTGATTATCAATTTTGGTGCTTCTTGATATAGGTTTATATGTGTTTTTTAGAGTTTGAAATTGATGGTGACAGGTACATAGGTTGTCTTCTAGTTTGAGGATATGAGTTGACATGTATGGAGGCTTGGAGTCTTATTTTGGTGATGTAGCATTGTAAATCATCACCCTTGATAATTTAAAACTATGTTTGACTCCCCCTTAAATGCTTGGGCCTAGTTATGCTTATGATTTACTCGTTTTATTGCCATCAAAAATTAAATTAATTTTGGGAACTAAATTTAATTATTTATTTAATGAGCACTTAAAATTCAAAATAGGTCTAGCCAAGGCTATTTTGGCCCAAAGTTTAATATTTTTTGTTGGCATTAATTTTTTTGTAAATTTAAATTTAATTGCCAACCTTTCAAAACAATTATTTCAAGAAATATTGAAATGCATATATTATAAGTATTTTTCACCATTTGAACACCTAGGAAAAAGAGAAAGAAATTTGAATATCAATTAAGTATCCAAAAAACAATTAAGGAAATTCAAGAGTAGAATAAGCAATATTTTTACAACACCTTCATCAATCAAGATCATGTTTACGATGCATCATCAAATCCATGTTCAAGAATAAGTAATATTGTTTTATACTTTATGTTCATTACCATTGTGAGTACTAACATTTGCAGGACCTTTAATCAAGTATCAAGTTATCCTTGTGTGAAATGTAATTAATGACTTTAGTCCATCAAGGAATGCATATTTGAATGGAAGTTGTAGCATTGTGATTTATCATTTATTTTTATCCATTTTCCTTTGCTCGACCTAGGGTAAGCACTCTTTATCCAACATCATCATAGTTGTTGTGGAGGTGGAAACACCAAAATGGGGTTTGACTTAGGCAAGCCCCTATACAACACAACCCTTACTTTCTTCTCTTTCTTCTAGGTCACATATCTAAAGTGGATTTGGAGAATATTGAAGACCTCAATTCAAGATCAAGCATACACATATCTCATTTCATCAAATTAGGGTAAGATTAGTTATTTGTTGATTGATGAAGTTTCAATGTTGATTTCAATAGAAAAGCACCTATAGAATGTGATGCTCCTATGTAGGTCATAAAACTTAGAAAACCCTAATTTTTAGTCAAGGGCATCCTCGCCCTTGTCCAAAAAATTTGATCCCAAATTTGAATGCTACGTTCCTCAGTTTTTATTCTCTGCTCTCCCGCTTTGTGTTTCTATTAATTAGTTTTGTGTTTTTTTGAATTAGTGGCAATTTTTTTGCACTTGCACAAGTGACCTAGTTTATAGTCATCGAATCACACACAAATCACATGTCACATCATTTCATCCCTCACAAATACCAAAGAGGACCAACACCTTGATCAACCCTTTTGACTCTTCCTTGAAAATAGTAGCCAAGTGGTCTCTTTTGATCATTTTTGTGTCCCCCAAATGTTAAAGGGATGAAAAGCATGATTTAGGTTAACATTAGCCCTAGATCCATTTTTCAACATCACATCTTGGTGACCCTGATGTGAACTATAGTTGCCAAATTTTGATTTACATGTCTATTTTCTAAAATTTGAATGAATACTAAGTTGTTTGAAAGTTTCATGATGTAAAATACATTCATGTTATGTTAAACATTAAAAAAGTAAGGCTTTGCATCTCATTATTCCTTTCATAAGCTTAACAATTTTTCTTTTCAGTATTTTAGAGATAGATCCAGTTAGTTCTCATATATCACTTTCTAGAAATTGCCATTTATCAAATGATTTGAACTTTTTGCACTCATTAAATTGACTTAAAACATCAAAATTCATGCATGCATATGCCTCATATGAATAATTTAGGTTAATCCTACATTTCTATAATTCTTCTTGATCTCATACCTGAACCTATATAGTCTAAGATCCTTTCACACTGTATTACCTTTCCAAACTTTAAAATTTCAATATTCCCATTCCTAGACTAGGGCACCCTTACTTTTGTCCTGTTATTTTCAACTTGAAATTCACCGACAATTCTATCTTTCTAATCAATATTCAGACCTATGTGTTGTTTCTCAACATCTATGTAATATCCCCAAATAGGATACTAAAAAGAAACAATAATTTTCTAAAAACTAGGGCACAAAACTAATAACAAATTTCTTCACAAACTAAGGCATAAATCTACATTTATTTGTATTAAAGTAGCTCCAAACAAACTCAAAATTTTTGATCATATTTAATAGAAAATTATGAATATTAGTATGCTCAGAAAAATTACATTTCAAACCCTTATAACTGCCTAGATATTTTCATAATTAAATATCAGACATTTCCATAAAGTAAATATGCAGATTTCATACCAAAAATGTTTCAAATTTAGGTCAAAATATTTTCTAACCCTAGCCATCCCTCCAAAAATGGTGTTGGGCACTAAAAAATGAGTAGCTTTAAGTCTGAAATTTTTGCCCTTCAATAATCGTCCTCAGAAAAACCATAAATGAATGATTTGCAATAGTGAACGCCTTTAGATTTGAATAACCAACACTGATAACATTGTAGTTTTGGCCTCCAAACACATGATAAAACCTTGCAGCCTTCAAAAAAACAATGTGCTAGGGTTTCACAAATTGAAGTTCTTCCACCAAAACACACTCTTTTAACTAGGGAGAGCTTGTATGTCTCATTGAAACTAGGGATACTTAAGGGTTTCAATCCTCAAGTGAAGTTGCAACAACAATAGGCAGAAAAATTTATCTCACAATTCACAAATGTCTTGCCTTCATCTCCTTTTAAAGGCCCAACTGAAACTTCTAGAAGAATCCAAATGTAACCACCTCCAGCTTCTAGAAGAGCACTTTATTAAATAAAGTGATGTTATAACATTTAATAAAGTGACTTCTAATTTTTTTTATTTTTTTATTTGTCACTTTAAGTACATAAGAAGGGGACAACTTAAGTCCCTTGGCAAGACATCACTTTAAGTTGCCTAAAATGACATGCCCAACATAAAATAACTTAAGTTCCTTAAAATAACTTAAGTTCACTTAAGTTGCATCAAAAGATGTGCACTCAACTTAAAATTAGAATTTAGAACAAGCCAAGGACTTCATTTCTTACCCAATGATGCTCTGCATCCTCTTCCTCTTGGGTAAACCAAGGAAAGGACAACTAATCTACTACTAATCATCTTGATTTGAGTTGGGGACATTACAATCTATTTGCTTATGTCTTCACCACTTTTCTTTCTCCTCATTGTATGAACACATGTGTCTTGAATCTTGTAATTAATTTATGAGCTTCACAACTTGGTGTTCTATATCAAATAATCATGTGAGATGAAGTTATAGACTCATGTTTTCCCATGCTTCAACTACATTTGATGCTCAACATAAGTTTGATAAATCTTTCACTCAAGGAATCACCACTACACAATCAATCTTTGATCCTCTTCCTATTCACACTTTACCAATGTCTTCTTCTTCACCAATCATTCATGTGGACTTGCAAGCTACTATTGCACATGTCCCTAAGATAAATCAAATAGTTGGACAAAGACTTGGAAAGCCTTCAATTATACTTAAGCAGTGAATAATTGGTTGGAGAAATCATTCCCCTTGTGGATAACCTTAGGAAGTTAATTGATGATTCATAGGGGATAGAAGTGTAACACAACCTAGCTCATATATAGTGGACTCAAACATCCCTACAACAATTAGTTGTACTAAAATCCTAACTAATGCTCAAAATCAAGTTGGAAAACAAGTTTCCTCTCTTGCAACCATACCTTCTATCCCCACCTTGACTCCTCTAATCATAAAATCTACTACACACTCTAGTAGTGATCTTAACACTAGGGTAAAAGTACAAATTTTTGTCACACTTTTAACCAAATAAATAGCTCCGAACGAAATATTTTCGGTCGAAAAAGTTTTGGCTAAACAAGTTTCAACCAAAACCATGTGGCGTATACATGGCACATAGGGTTCGATCGAATAGGTTTCAACTGAATCCAATTTTTTTTCCCTTTGCCGCTTTGAAATTGGCTTATTTTATGTGCAGGGTTTCTATAGAAAGAGTTTTAGCTGAAACCTTTTCTATAGAAACCCTTTTGGCCGAAACTTTCTATGTGGCATCCTAGTTGGTAGCCAACTCATCTTTTTTCAAAATTTTCTGAAACTTTCAACTTCAACTATGTATTTCTTTAGTCAAAATGATTTAAAAATAAAAGAAAAATACCCTTTTGTAGATCTTGGAGTGGTGAATCTGAATATGTAATTTTTTTAATATTTTGATTAGTTTTAATATATTTTATTTTTTTAAATAATGCAATTAGGTTGTTAAAGTTAAAAAAGAGGCTGATTAGAAATTAAAAATAATAATAAAACATATTATTATTATTTTTAAATATATGGGGCACAATAGGAGAGAGTCCTCTTCAAAAGGGTATAATTTTTTTTAAAAAATGATTTAAAAAATAGACAATAGTTTACGTCTCGTGAAAACTATCAAATTCTAACAAGTTTGACTTTAAAACATTATTACAAGAAAAATATACATCAAAATTTGATTTTCTTTTCCATGCACAAGATATTGAAGTTACCTATTTGGAGAGAAAAAAAAAGGGAGAAATGAAGTTTTTTTCAATTTGTTTCTTGACGGTCTGTGAAGTCACTTTTTTCTGAAATTTTCAGCATTCCAAAATTTGTTCTTAAATTGATAAAAAAATGATGAATTTAAAAAAAAAAATCTAAAAAATTACAGGAATAAACTTCATAAAAAATTCTACAATTTATTAGTTTACATCATTTTGATATTCAAAACATAAATTTACCACTTTCATGTAGTCGAAGTTCATATTTTTTGTTGTTGTTGGGAGTAGGGCCACAAAACTGGTTTACAATTTTATTGAGGATGCAAAAATGCATTTTTTGTGTTTGAACAAATTTAAGGGGTTCACTTGAACTAATGGGTTTGAGCGAACCCTAGAAGGTGTCCAAGAAAACCCCATAGTTCAAGCGAACCCCTTAGTTTGCTTGAACCTATAAGCGTAGATTGCTTTTAATAAAAAAATTAGGTTCGAGCGAAAGGGGTTTCAATCAAACCCCCGAATTAGGGCTTTTTGAATTAAACATTGTGAAAATGATTGTCGCTTTCGATTGTCATTTTCACAGGCACTATATTGCAGCAACAAACCTATGAACCTCCTGGGCAAACACTAGGCTTTGACGAACTCACCACCCTGAGCGACTTCCTCTAGTGCATCACCCTCTAGTGCGACTTCCACATTGGTTAATGCTTCCACATTTCACATACATGTCTCAAAATGAATTGCATTTGCTTGAAAATTTCTAAACCATTTTCAACAAATCCATTTTTTGCATATCTTTCAATCATGGAATTACTATATATTTTCAATAATGCCAAACAAAACTTAGAACAGGTCCAACATAAACACTTAAGAAAGGAGTGTCATATTTGATAGAGGGCATACAAAATAAACAAAGAATGCATTACAACCGTTGTCGCACGAGAATATAACCTTGTGTTTCCATGATTCAAGACTTGCGTTTGAAAAAATGCCACCAAATATATGATCTCCTGAAACGCCCTAACACGTAAGAAGAATTATTTTGATAAAATTACAAAAATTTGTCTTCCAAATGCAATCTATAGATGTGATACTAAAAATGCCGAAACCTTTGTCAGAATCTTGTAGCTTAGATCATAAAATAAATTTTGTGGTAGAGTGTGGATGCCCATTAACACCTGAATTAGTGTGATATTTTTTAGATGTTTTAGTTGCAAATACTCTCGTAAAAATGTATACAAAATGTACAAATCCAAATAGGATAGAGGAACTATTTAGTGGAATGTACCTGCTTGGAAGTATGACCTTTGGTTCATGTCACAGATGATTTTTATATGTTTCAATTCTCATATGTACATGCACATAGAGATAATTTTATGGGTAAGATACAATTTAGAGAAACTTTATTTTCTCCTTCTAGTCTATTGGTCATAGTTTCATAATATGAATTGATCCTAAAAAATAATCATTATGGTTTATTGTGTGGTCATTGAAATACAAGAGATCATATTGAATTGGTGATATCCTTATAGTTCATATAATGCTCCATAACAACCTTATGTATCAATCCATGAACATTGCTTTATAATGACCATGAAAAAAATGAACTAATTTTTTTAGTAACACCCTAGAGAAGAGTAATAAGGATGTGCATGCAAGCATCTAAGGTACAAGAATTTGTAACTAACATAAAAAGCTATTGTATGGGCCTCTCTCTCTCTCTATATATATATAATTTTTAAGTTTATATGCTTCAATACATGCATTCTTATTATTGTTCAATTAATTGAAACTATTAAACAAAAACCAATGTTCTTGATAAAATTTTCTAATAGCACGAGAACACATGGAAGGAAATCTATACCATCTCACATCTATTTTGATAGATAATAATACTTTGGCTCATTCAAATGAATCAATCATTCCTATACATTAGTTAAATTTATAAAACAAAGAGGTCTATATCCTTATTTAGATCAATAGTTTCTTTCCTTGAATTAGTTTATACTCCTTACCTTTTCACACAAATAGAAAAGTATTTTTTTCTATACTCTTTTTATTTGTGACCTATATTCATTTCTCTTTTCTTAACTTATCACATGTTAAGGGAATACACACACTTGTACTCATATTGAAAGTATTTATTGTCTTATAACTTGCTGATTCCTCTTAACTAGTAAATAGTGTAAGTGAATCAATGATTAAAAGGAGTTCTAGTTGCAACCCAACAAGAATATGTTCTCCTTTATATTTGGTAGTTTTAGAAAATTTAATAAATTACCTAAAAAATCTAGTGAAATTCCAAATGAGTCCTATTTTGGCTATCATTATAGGAATCTACCTCAATACTAAAAAAACCAATCCCCATATGCATAAGATCCACCACTTATACCTTAAACATCAATGCATTGATTTTAAAGCTATTAACTAGGTTCTTCCTTATCTATTTATCATCCACATTAAAAAAATTAGTATATCAAAAATAAGATGCTTAAGTTTTGATTAGAGGTAAAAGACAGGTTTTGAAGGGGCCTGGAACCCTTTAAAAAAAGGAACAACTGAGACAAAAAGGGAACAACATTAAACAACCATCAACCCAAAGTCAGCAAACCACCAGCCATAAAATAGCCAGAAACTGGAAAACACCACTACATATTGTTCAGAATTTCAATAGCTTCCATATCACTAGCAGCAAGCTTCTGTCCCTTAACCCCAGTATCAGAAACCTCAATACCCGAGGCCCCAACCTGATTTTTCAATCTATTTCTAGTCCTAACCCCAAGGCCACCAGTTTTTAGCTCACAACTCAAAACAAAACCTTTAGTAGCACCCTTAACAACAACATAATCCTCCACCATCAGCTTAACAACCATAACATCATCAGAAAAAATTTCCTTTCTCTTTTTAGGGGAGAAAGCAATCGCAGAGTCCGAAATAGTCAAGACTTTAGGGGCTTCTCCACTCTTCATAACCACATTCCAAATTTTATCAATTTTCTCCTCAAGGGATAACATTCTTCACTCCATACTTTGTTTTAGATTGACTGTTTCCTTTGCCACAGTATTAGCAACAGTATTGAGACCAACCATTAAATTATCAATTTAGCTTTGGATTGAAGGGTCCTTAGCCTTGCAAGCAATACTTCTAATACGAACATTGGTCCTATTGTTCTCATGAAAGAACCATTTAAATAGTTTAAAAATCACATTGACATTGTCACGAGCCGATCCCAACACATTAGAAAGATCCTCCCTATCAAAATTTTCAATGTGATTTCCCATATCAACATCCTCTTCAAAATAACTCTCATGAACCTTATCATCAGAAGCATCCTTACCTTTACCAGCAAGGACAGGAGACTTCATCCTATGAATGGAATTGGCAATTTGCTCCACAACAACCTTCCTATTTTGAATCCTATCTGCATCCACTTTATTAGTTCCCACAACCCGTTCACCACCCACAACTCTAACCATCTCTTGCTTCGAAAACCCTATGGCAACACTCAAAACATCCTCACCATGGAAGCCACCGGCCAGAGAGAGAGGGACATCCTTCTCCAGGTGTTGACCAGGTTTCAAAACCCTTCTCTTCCGGCTTCCCTCCTTAGGTTCCTAGACATGTCTAGATGCAGGGGGGAGGAGAAGAAGCTTCCCCATAAAGATCATTTTTATCTCTGCCCCCCTTAGAAGGAACAATCACCTTCACATAATCACTGCAAGTCATATAACCCACTTCCTCATCCATTTTCATTTTCCCAGATTTACCTTGAACAGGGGATATGGGGCCCTCCTCCAAAGAGGCATACGAATCTGGGACATAGTCAACATCATCATCCCTATCTGACTCAAATTATTTATTTAAAATAAGCCTCCTCTTCCTCAGTTTCTTAGAAGCCCTTTCCTCACCCGACTCAGTTTCATAACCCTCCCTAGCTTTAGCACAAATATCCTTCGGAGAAACAAGAGTTTTATGGACATCATGAGCTTTCACATGTTCATAAATCAAACGAATCAACCTTGAATGTAGGACAAGGTTTTTAGGATTCTTCCTATTCTCTTTAATCCCACAATCCATCGACACCAACAAATAATAGTGAAATGACACCCATTTCTTGTGCCCAAAATGGTTAAGCAATAGAAAATGGTAATTGTTAATGGCTGTGTACCTTCCTTCCAGGGTTACATACCTCATTATTTCTTCGACAACATCCCACCAAAGAGCTTTCAAGGAACTCCTCAGATACACACCACTCTTCGTAGGCTTCAAGTCATTAATCCTATTCTTCTTAAAGAAAAGGGACATCGCGACCTATGATTCTTTCTTATCCCTGTACACTTTCATACCCTTAATTGCTAGGCTAGTAATCTGGGCTATGAATTCCTCATCCACCACAATTTCCTTACCACCCAAGTCTAGGGTTCTCCCTTTCCACCCTTTCTCAACCAATTCAGTAACCTGAGGATTATTGCCATGCAGTTTCTCCATGAAAGGAGTTAGACCACCCTTTTCTAAAATCTCCCACACCTCCTTTATCAGCTTAGTAGTATCACAGAATTTGGGCTCGGCATGATTTCTATCCCCACCCATGATGATAGAAAACAAAGACCGAGCACTCAACAAGAAACTCAGAAGGAAGCAACAAAAACCACCCAGAACCGAATTATCCAATAGAAGACTTTGGAAGCTTATGCGACTAACACCCACAATTCGTGCGAAGGCAGCCACATGACATACATACCATAATGAATTTGAACTCTGCGCCATATGACAACCTTTCCTCAAAATCATAACCATAACATCCTTACTAATGACATTCAACCATGTGAGCAAGGATGTGCATACCCTAATGAGTTTCATTTATAACAATAGTCGTGGCCTCATAAGGGATGGGGTCATTTAAATCCTAGACCTTACTATCTCTAACACCAAAGTTAGCAAATAAATCAACTTACTTATTTCCCTCTCTCAAAATATGGGAAATATAAACATTATCAAAAGATTTAATAATTTCAATGGAATCCTTGATCAAGGCCTCAATTGTCCAAGACGGGGGAGATGTGTTCTTCAAATTATTAATAATGTCCAGAGAATCACCCTCCAACCAAATCTTCTTGTACCCTCTGCTTTGAGCCAAAACATGACTATGATAGGTAGTTGTCGCCTCCACAAAGTGGTTTTTTTGGGTTCCCAAAGGGAGTGCCATAGTAGAGACGTGCCTACCATTAGAATTTTTAATCACTCCCCCACATCCAACAGGTCCCAGATTACCTTTAGTAGCACCATCAAAGTTGATCTTAACCCAACCATCTGGTGGAACCTTCCAAGCAACAAAATCTCTTGAAGATTTCCCTTTAGAGACTGGGAGAGATATATCTCAAGGCAACTTCCACTTTTGAGCAATTGAAATATCATAGGAGCATAATTAATCTTTTGACCATCGATGAAAGAGATCCCAGAAAGAAAATTTTCCTTAATACCAATACAAATCTTATGGGCCACATATAAAGCAGGAAGAGCAAAGTTCCTGAAAATTTTGTTGTTACGCTCCAACCACACCCCCCAAATCAAATGAGGCAGAGTGAGAGACCAAAAAATCTATAAGGCCGGATTGGATGAAGGGCACACCCATTGGAACCATAAGTCTTTACAGAGCCAGGAAACACCCAACTAAGATTCCAAAGTGAAAGCACATGATTCTAGATCACACCAACATATCTACACCCACAAAAAATCACAAGTATTTTCTGCTTCCTCTTCACAAAGAAAGCATCTATTGGGCATAACAAAACCTCTTTTTATCATATTATTAGTAGTAAGAATTTTATTCTGACAAAAGAGCTAGAAGAAAATATTGATCTTAGGAATCAATCTAGAGGACCAAACAAAAGCCCAAAAAGGAGGCAAACCTGTAAAGGAATCATTAAGAGGAAAATTCAAAGCAACATAAAAGTTACCCTCAGAAGATGGCTTCCAAACAAACCTATCAGGAGAAGGACTAATTGGAATGTGAACTCTCGATATAGCCCTATAAATAATTTCAAGACCAGGGTCCAACTCATACAATTTCCTCCAATAGCCTCCATCAATATAATCAACAACAAATCTTCCAACCAGACGCAAACCAAGGTCCATAAAGGGATGAGCTCAAGGATGATCCTTTAGAGGTCCGTTACCAATCCAATTATCATCCCAGAATAAAATACCCCTTGCATTCCCCAACCACCAAGAGAGACCCTTAGCAACAAGCTTACGAGCCTTCAACATAGAATTCCACAACACAGAACTATTCAAAGGATTAAAATCATGAGAAATCACATCTCTGATCCCATCAGCACCATGTAAGTATTTACTCCAAGCAACTTTCGCCTCTCAATTTTGGCTAACAAGACATTCCACAGCTGTTTCCCCAAGAGGGAAATGTTAAACGGTTTGATTTTGTGAATACCCAACCCCCCAACCTTTTTTGGCCGACAGACATCATCCCAAGAAACCAAATGAGTTATTTTTTTTATCTTCAACCCCCATCCATAAGAATTTTTTTTGAATGTCTTCCAAGATATCCACAAATTTTCTCAGCATATGAAACATACTAAGAGCATAAACTAGAATATTCTGAAAGGTAGATTTAATTAGTTGAACTTTACCCACTTGGCTCAATAAGGCCCCCTTCCACCCAACCAACTTGGAATTAAATTTTTCAATCAACCCCCTCCACAAAGAATTAGGGGCCTTAGAACATAAAGGGAGACCTAGGTAAGAAGCAGACAATTCACCAATTTGACACTGTAGGATTCTAGCAATCCTAATCTGTCTTTGAATTAGAGTGTTGAAGAAGAAAATAACACTCTTCTGTAAGATAACTTTCTGCCCAGACGTAGCCTCATATATATATAAAATCTATTTAATAGCCTTAGCTTCCTTAATAGACGCTTGCCCAAGCAAAAGAGAATCATCCACAAATTGTTGATGAGAGCACACAAGATTACTAGAAGAGGGGGCTAACCCAGATATAAGACCAAAATTAACAAATATTTGTATAAGACGACCAAAGACTCCACCATTATGATAGACAGGAAAGGAGAAATAGGGTCCCCTTGCCGCAAACCCCTAGAGCAATCAAAAAGAGGAGAAAGAGACCCATTGATGAGCACAGAGAACCGAGGGGTTGAAATAAGTTGAAACACCAAAGCCACAAACTTCTCCCCAAAACCAAAGGAGAGAAGGATATTAGACAAAAAACCCCAATCAACCCTATCATAAGCTTTGAGTAAGTCAAGTTTAAGGATAAAACCAATCTGCTTATTAACAGAAAGAGAATGAATATTCTCATGCACAAAGAGAATGGAATCCAAAATTTTCCTACTAGCCACAAAACCATTCTGTTGAGGGGATATGATAAGCGGCGAAATCTTTTGCAACCTCAATGCCAAAACCTTAGAGAGAATCTTATAGATAGAGTTGCACAAACTGATAGGAAAAAATTCCTCAAAAGAAGCAAAACCAGGCTTTTTGGGAATCAAAACAATAAAAGAGTTCATTTCCTTTAAAAGGGAACCCGATCTAAAAAAATCCTTAGTAGCCGCAACCACATCTTTTGCAATAATTTCGCAGAAAGACTGAAAGAAGAACACAGGGAAGCCATCAAGGCTCGGGGCCTTATTACCTTCAAAGGAGAACGCAACACCCTGAACTTCCTACACCGAAGGAATACAAACTAATTGCCTATTGGTTTCACCATCCACCAGCTAGGGTATATCCCTTAGAATATCCTCTTGACAAGCCACATCAAGCACACCCTCCACAGAAAGAAACTGAGAGAAGTAAGAAGCCACAACATTCTGAAGATCAACATCCTTTTCTAGAGCTTGATTATTATAGTTAATCAAATTAATACGGTTCGAAGCTCTGTGTTTCAGCGTAGAAATATGAAAAAACTTAGTGTTTCTATCACCACTCTTCAACCACATAATCCTCGAACGTTGCTTCAAAAATTCCTCATCCTTCGCAATAATATTATGCAATTTGGAAAGCAAAACATTTTCCTTCAGAATCAAATCTTGATTATACCCAGACGATTGAATAACTTGCTGAACCATGTGAAGCTCCTTAGACACCCCATCTTTCTCTTGAAAAATATGACGAAAGGAAGTACGATTCCATTTTCGAACATTAAGCTTAACATTAGCCAAATTTTTCACAACTCTATACATAGCCGACCCATCCACATCAATACTCCACCAGTCCTTAACCAAATTACCCAAATCAGGATGGCAAGTCCACATTTTCTCAAACAGAAAAGGAAAATTCTTCTTAGCTCCCTACAAATCCACAGACAATGCCAAAGGGAAGTGATCTGAACCCAATCTTGTCAATGTTGAAAGAGAACAAGAATAGTGGACTAACCACTCAGGGTTTAAAAGGGCATGATCCAGCTTGACCTGGATAAGGGCATCACCCACATGCCTATTCGACCAGGTAAAGGAAGCCCCTTTTAGATCAAGATCAAGAAGATTCGAATCATTTATGAACTGCATAAGGTCGGATCTACTATCATCCACATTTTTTGATCCACCCATCTTATCCACATCATGCAGAGGAGTATTAAAGTCACCAATAACCAGCCAATTATCAATATTATGACAAACTTTAAAAGAGGCAAGATTCACCCAGATCCTTTTTCTAGCACTTTTACAATTAGGAGCATAAATATTAGATAGAGTTCAGGAAAACTTATCATGAAGGTGGAAGAAAGAAGTAGCCACATGATTACTATCATTGAAAACCTCCACACCTCTAATCACCCGAAGATTCCAAAAAGTAACAATCCCACAGGAGGCACTCATCACCTCAAAGCAATGCATACCACAATCTTTGAAAAGCTTCAATTTAAATCTAGAATTTTTATCCACACCCATTTTCGTTTCTTGAATTAAAACAATATCAGGGAAATGATCTCTTACCAGATTAACCAAGAGATCATGTTTATGAGGGTGATTTAGACCCCTCATATTCCAAGAAATAATCTTCATGTAAGTTTATGGGAAGTGCTCTTAGAGCACATATCCAATAGAGTTCTCTGCGTACTATCAACAATATCCATTTGACTCTCTTTATCCCTAGTGACATTAGTTGGAGGCCTACCTCTACCACACGGCTTAGAACCACAATTTGATCTTTGCCTGTTCCTTGTCACGACGTCTGGCGAAGGAGAATGCTTCTTCCTATTGCAGCCACGTACCATAACAAATGGCGGGTTATCCACATCCTTCGACTCCTCAGACTCCTTAACATTAGGTTTCATCTCTAACCCCTCATCTTTCAACACCACACTTTGAGGAATCCTTCCCCCAAGAACCAGATTCAACCATCACAAAAGAAAGACTATGAGGAATTCCCCCCTCATGGGGGGAACCAGATTCAAGAATCAGAGAAGAATTATTTTCCTCCAATAGCACAAAACTATCCATATTGGGCGAGGGGACAAGCCAACCTTTTCAACCTGAAGCTCTTGATTTGCATCCCCCTGAGTTGGTTGACAATCAACCACCTTCTCTAACTCATTCAGAGATTTATCTTGACTAACCTCCAAGGGAGGCACACCTCTCGACTCCATCTCCGGAGCTTGAGGTATTATAGAGTCCACCTCCTAAGCTAGAGGTTTCTCTTTCTCTCTCCACTGTTTAGTCATTTGCTTAGGAAATTTGAGAGGACATTTCTTGGCCCAATGACAAACTTTTTTAAAATGGAAGCAGGCAAAGGGGTTTGATTCAAATTCAACCATCTTCTCCCACACTCCAAGTTTGGAGTTAATCTTCACCATGGAAGGAAAATCAATAGATTGCTCCACATTCACACAAAATCAGGCATAAACCAGCTGCTTCCTTGATGCCATCATTTGGTCGATCGACATAGACAACCAAATGTGCTAGCAATCCCCTTAAACACCTCCTCATCCCAGAATTATAGTGGGATGCTAGGAAGTCTAACCCAAACAGGAGCAGCAAAGAATAGACACAAGTTTAGATTAAAACCCATTTCCCATTTCTTCAGCATCAAGGATGACTTTCCAAGGAACCACGAGCCCCCTGTCAATGCCATCACCATATCATCTTTACAAGTAAAGGAAAAAGAGAAGAACCCTTTGGCCATAGTAGCCACATCTATTTGTCCTTTAGGTTTCCAATGAGTCAAAGTAAACTTACGCACCAGCTCAATATGAGGTCAAGGACCAACAAATTTACCCAACAAAACCATGTCCATATTAGTCATTCTTTTGTCAACAATGCAATCTGGGACAGTAACAGAGTACTCCCCAGTCTTTTTATTAGCAACAAAAGGCACCGAAGGTGAAGTAGTTTTTCCTCTAATCTTATCCCCAAACAAATTTGACCAATCGATAGAAGATCTCGAGAAGAGAGCATTCCTAGATTTATCAAGCCCAAGACCCTCCACAGAAGGAGTCCCATCACACCCATTTGAGGACAGGGCATTCCCTGACTTTTCTGAGCCATGTACCACATTTTCAGAGCCAGGCACCGGGGAATGCGTCGAGCACACATTCTTCGAAGTCCCTTTTCCATCAAAAAAAACATTATCCACAAAAGGGGACCACCTAAATTTCTTTACCATATAGGTCTCGCTTTTGACATCACCTTTGTCATCAACACACCTGTTCATTATCTAAGCAACATCCTCGATCTCCTTTTCAAAAATTTGAAAATTCACCGAAGAGCTCCCATTCTTTGTTAAATGAATTATAAAGCATTTGTTAATGATCATTCTTTGAAATTGTTTTAAAAATTATTCAAAAATTAACTCTTGTCAAATGCAAATTAAATTTATAATATTTTGAACATTTTAAGAGAAACATTCCGCCATATTTTAAATAAATTCGCTACTACTATAGAATTCCTTATTTTGTCCCTAAAAAAATTTAGGTTATAACTCAGAGAATCTATTGCTTAACCCAATAAAATTCAACAAAAATTGAATCATAATGAGTTCTTTTTGTATATTGTATTTTAATTGGTACACTAAAAGGAATCTAGATTTATGTGAATACTTAAATAACATATGTATGTCTAAAGAATACTATTTTCATCCTATACATATATTTTTGTCGATTAACCTAAGTGAACATATTTCCTTGTGATATAATAGTGACCCTTCAAGATAATTTAATTGATATCTTTATAAATTTTATTTTCAGTTATTAATTTATTATAATTTCATCACGTCCTTAGAATTGATATCTAAATTTAATTGATATCTAAGTTATAAATTTTATTTTCAATTATTAATTTATTATAATTTTAATCTAAAATTTAGAAAAAATAAATAAATATAGATAATTATGTTAATTTATATTTATTTAAAAAAAAAAATTCATAAAACCAAATATAATAACTATAAATAAGTTTAATAAGATATAACCTACAACATAAAAAATTAATAGTAAAAAATGGAAAACAAAAGCTCAAAAATTATAAAATCATATTACCAAAATAATAATATATAGTAGAGAAAATAATTAAATTTTTGTAGAGACGTGACTATTCGAAAATGGATGTATATATATTAAAAAATTTCGTTATCAAAAAAACATAAACACCAAAGAAAAAGAATAAAATATAAGAAGCTTAGAAAATAAATAGTCCAAAAGAAATGGAAGGAGAAGAAAATAATAATAGCTATGGAAAAAAAAGTTGTTTTGTTTTTTACTTGATTTTATTTTACTTCTTGTATTGATTCAATAAAAAATAATTATAATGTTTAGGTTGTTGAAATTTTTATATTGTTTATGTAAATATGTATTTATAAATGATTTGTTTGAGTATTTTTAATTCATGAAATTAATTAGAACAAGTTTTTTTGTTGAAAAATAATATACCATTTAATCTAAAAGTTCGTTCTAATGTACTTTATAATCATAAAATTTGATCTATTTTTTTAAATTATTTAAAAAATAATTTTGTATTTTTTTATATATATATATATATATATAACAATTCTTAAATAATATAAAATTATTTTAAGTAAATGAAATCTTATTTACTTATTTATATTTTCATATTTAAGTAAATAAATAAATTTTGTTAAATAAAAAATTCTAATTATATAAAATAGTTTTTAGTAAAATAAAATAATTTTTAGATAAATAAAATAATTTGAATTTATTAATTTTATTTTATTTCTTGAAATATCTATATTAAATTTATTATATAGAATATATAGATGTCTTGAGCCTTATATATCTCTCAATAATGTACTAAAAATAAATATTTTTTTCTATTTTATCTAAAAAGGTTGGAGAAGAAAATTGAGGAATTAAAGAAGGAAGAACTCGATAGACTTGGAATTATGTGGTGTAGCTTAAATTTTCAATCCTCAATAATGCCTCTTTCATTAGTTATACAAGAAATTTTATCTCAAGATCCTTCAAACAATTTGAATGGTCTCCTCCATCTTGCAACATGTATTTGGGTGAGGATTCATATTCACTAAATAAAGTGATTCAATTCAAACGAGTGGTGCCTTGCTTGCTTGATTTCTTGATAGAGGGAGCCTATTCAAAAAATCACCAATATTGGGCATGTTGGGCAATAGAGAGAATTGCATTGCAAGATTTAAAGCAAGTCCTCACTCATCATAAATCTCTTCCTTCACTTTTGCAACTCATTTCCTCCCCACCAGATGAGTTACAACAACAAGCACTATGGACATTGAGTACTCTTGCTCTTCAACATCCCTATAGTAAAGACTTTGTATTAGGAAATGGAGAGGTCATTAATACTATAATTCATAATCTCCCTCAATTCTCCTCCCCAACCATAACAATTGCTTTATCTTTGATATGTAACTTGTTCATTCATGAACCACATCCTCCACTTCAACAGTTAAACCCCTTGCTTCCCCACTTACTCTGGCTTCTTAACCTTGACAAAGATGAACACATATTGGAAAAATCTTGCTTTATTGTTGTGAATATTTGTGATGGTGGAGAAGTTGTCACAAGAATTTGTAAAAATCTTTTGGAGCTTTTGAGTCATCATCCATCTCCATATGTTATCCACCATGCTGGGAGAGGAATTGCCACCATTGTGGGTAGAGATAATAATGATTTAAAGAACATTATCATTAGTCTTGTGTTTCCAAAGTTAGAAGAGCTTATACATCTCATGGGTTGTGGTCAACACATTGATTATTTACATGGGGGACCTAGTAGCCATAGACAACAAATAACACCACCCTCAATCCCCTCCACCGAAAATAAACAAGTAGAAATTATTCAACCCATGGGTTATGGTCAACACATTAGTTGTTCAAGTGGAAGCTCAAGTAGCCAAGAGCAAAAACCAACATTACCATCAGCTGTATCCACCAAGGAAAAACAAGCTAAGATTCGAAAGACTATCCTCATAGAGACTTGTTTCATACTTCAACATATTATCTCTTCTCATAATAATTTTTTAGTAGAGAGTTTCAAGATAATTTCCAAAATGACATCAAGTGGAAACACTAAGGATATCCAAGAAATTATCCAAGAAATTATTGATGCAAACCTTATTGAGCAGCTTTTGTTTTTGTTTGAAGATGCTCAAATCTATATAAAAAAAGAAATAGCTAATATTATTTCCAATATAAAAATCCATGGGAGTGATCAACAAATTATATATTATCTAATTAAACAAGATCACATGAAATCCCTATCAAATCTTGCTGCACATTCTGACACAGGACTTGCATTACTTGGTTTCCAAATTAATGATAATTTGAACTATTTTTTTAATTGGAAACCATAAAACACCATTATCACAATGCATGAAAATGGGAATATATATGATCAATCTAGAGGTATAATGTTGAAATTTTGTTTCATATAATTACTATTACTTTTAGCTTAACATTATATATTTATTTAATTTTTTATTTATTCTTTTCTTTCTTATTATTGTACATTTTTCTATGAAACAATACATTTAACTTGGCAATTAAAATAAGGAAAATACTTGATGTAAAGATAAAATTGTGACTATGAGATGAAGATGAGATTTTATTCTTTTGATCAATGTGGTTTGTAGGATTTATAGACCTTTTTTGAGAGATTGTTCTCATGAGTAAGTTCTAATGAATTTATTTAAACAAGAAGATAATATATTATGAGCATTTAATTTTAGAGTAGTTTTATTAATCTATAATTATTATTATGTGTTTTCTTGATATCAAATATACGCTTCTCTTGCATCCTTGGATGATCTAAATAATCAAAATGATTAAGAGAGATATTAGATTTTGGAGGGTTTCTCTTTTGGTAATTAACACATTTTACTTGCATTATATTTTTTGTGACTAATGGAGTAAATTATAGCTTACCATTGCATCTAAAGAATCTAGAAAAGTCAAAATTTCTTTTTATTCCACCCAAATCTAAAATGTTTTTATTTGGGAGGTGTCCATATTTTTTTATAGATAATTATTTAGAGCATTTTGGGACAAATATAACACCACCATTGCATCTAGAAGCTCTAAACTCTAGATATTAATTTTATTTCATCAAAATTTTGGCACTTGACCTATGAAACTAAGATATATAACAATATGTGGCAAATTTTTGGAAAAAATATATCCAGATCATCTAGTTGCAAGATAAGTATCTTTTTATAGATATTGAGGTTTCGTTTATTTGTAAATTTGTTTTGGTTTGATAGTGTGCTACACTATTAAGTTATTATTTGAGTGCATGTATTGGATGCTTATTCCACTTTATTATCCATTATTCATATATTTTAAATAAGTTTTGGGTGCCTTGTAAGGTGCATGCCTATAATACAAGTTGTGTCCTATACCTTGTCAACCCTTTTAAGGATAAAAATCTTTAGGTAGTCCATGAACCTCCTCTCCCTATCTTATCCACCATAACTACAAAAGTAGAAGTTAGAAGAATTAGGCTAAAATTACTTAGAGTATTGTAGAATATAAAAAAAATCTCACTAAATAAAGGTCTTTGTGGTTGTGCATATTTGTATCCTAAGATTGCAAGATCAATAGAAAAACTCAAATTGATGAAAAGGAAATGAAGTCTACATGGATTACTTGAAAAGTAGTAGCTTTGTGGACACACACACATGCATACATATATAGATATATACATATACATATGTGTGTGTGTATGAATATGCATATACATATATGCATATGTTTATGTATAGTGTACATGTATATATACATACATGTATGAATGTGTATGTATGTATGTATGCATGTATACATATACATATACATATGTGTGTGTATATAATGAAATATTTTCTCCTACTTGATGTGTCTAATGTGGGAGTTTTTATCGTCATCGATTTCCAAATTTATAATGCACTCAATTATTTATTGAACATGGAGCGGATTTTTTTGGGTGTTTCATTTGTGATGAGAAGTGGTGAGCACATAATGAGCAAGGTGTTTACTAATTTAGGTCATGGTTGAGTTGTAGCTTTTACATCTTTTTTGTGTGGTAGAGGCAAATTACCAAAGAGCCGAGGAAATTTTTTGGTTTTTTGGATTAGAGATAGTGGGGATTGTAAAGAGAGAAATATTGTAGGGAAAAAGTGTTGTTTACAAGTTTTATTTGTAAAAAAATAATTAAAATCTAAATGAAGAGAGGAGTAGGGGGTTAGTCATAGCCCGTTGTCAATCATTTGTAAACTTAGATGAGTGCATAAAAGTTAAGAAATAAAATCTCTTGAGTCAAAAGAAGCACAAACTTAGGGGAATTTAATCATTGAATTATCTTTCAACTCCATAGAGAAGACAACTTAAAGGATGAAGTGTCACAAAATATTAGACAAAGAGATGATATGTTTGGAGAGAAGAAAAAGAATGTTATTGTAGAAGCAGTGAAGTTGGATGTTTGTGTTGATGCTTAAGTTCAACTTCCATTAAAGGAGTTCTTGTTGATGTAGTAATTCCATAGAAGACATGGATGGAATTCCCTTTACTATTAATGTAAAAGGGGGAGAGTTATAGAAAGAGGGAGAGTTACAATAAGAGAGAGTTATAGTAAAAGGAGAATGATGCCATTGATGTCAAAAAGATGATCCAAATAAGTTATGGATAGTTATAGATGATCTAGTCTCCATTAGAGCCCAATCGGCCGCTCATGGCTTTCCATGATCTTTTGCTCTGTTTGCTCCTATGCTCCTCTACCGACTAATATGTGATTGAACCACCCCGTCATGGGTTCTTAGCAAGGTTTTGAGACGCCTGGAGAGGTATATTTTCCTCTGCATCATCCGCCCACATTCGACTCTCCTCGCCATTTAGATTTCAAAGATGATATTTTATCTTTAAATAATGTAACAAATTATTATTGTATTATTCTTATTATTATATTAATAAATATTAAATTTGGGTAGATTTAATAAGGATTAAGATTAGGGTTATGATTGTAGATACATAAGTATTATATTATTATATATTTATTATGATATTTATAATTTTATTAATATATTATTGTTAATATGAATATAAATTAGACTAGCTTAAGAGTTTGGATTAGGGTTCAATTAAGGGAGGTATTTAATAAAGTTTAATATCCACTTATATTTAAGACTAGGATTTAATTAGAATAAGTATTACATTATTATAATAATTTTATATTATTATATATCTATTATCATATTTTATATTTTTATTTATATATTATTGTTAATATTAATATCAATTATATTAAGATTAAAATTATTATATATATATAGATTGTAGGAAACACACCCCCTGCTCCCTTATAAACTTTTTCACATGACCGGTGACGCTGGCGAGACACGCCCTCCGAAATCTCAGAATCGGTAGCTGCCCCCTAAACTTTTTTCACACGATCGATGACGCTGGTACAACATGCCCTCTGATCGCTACCCCCTAAAATTTTTCCACGTGTTTGGTAATGCTAGCGCGACACGTTCTTCAAAATCTCAAAATTGGGTAATTGCCCCTTAAACTTTTTTCACATTATCACCCCCCTATAAACTTATTCATGTGACCGGTGATGCTAGTGACACACGCCCTCCGAAATCTCAGAATCGGGTCGCTACCCCCTAAATTTTTTTCACGCGATCGATGACGCTGGCACAACATGCCTTCCAATAGCTGCCCCCTAAACTTTTTTCACGTGTTCGGTAATGCTAGCACGACACATCCTCCGAAGTCTTAAAATTGGGTAACTGACCCCTAAACTTTTTTCACATGATCGGTGATGTTGGTGCGACACGCCCTCCGAAATCTCAGAATCAGGTAGCTACCCCCTAAACTTATTTCACTGATCGGTGACGTTGGCGCGACATGCCCTCCAAAATCACGGGGATGGTGGGAGACTAGACCCACCGCCAAAAAATGCCTTAACCAATCGAACTAGACCCACTGCCCCGATTAAAATTATTTTATTATTCTATTTTTATTTTTATATTATTATTATATTATTCTAATTATTATAATTGCACTATTCTTTTTCTAAAGATCTCTTGACCTAAATATTTAAACTAATTAAAAACACCACACAATTGACAGGAACCTACAATGCGTCTCGTCTTATTACGAAATATACGGTATACCTAATGGAAACTTACTCCCTAACTTTATTAAAGATTACCATTCAAAGCTTTAAAATCCCGTAAATTTGTTTCTACGCTTAAAAAAATCCCACGGATTCGTTTGCTAGGCGCAGAAGCAAATAAGAATTTACGCAAGAAAGTAATGTTGTGGAACAGGTAAAACATCTGTATTCAGTTATTTATTAGTTAAAACTCTCAATTTGTTTGCCACCATGAATTTAATATTGTTCGGAAGCGAGCATGCGGTGGACATGTGATTGGGAATGAGAGAATGATGCGGCGAAATCGTGGGTGACGAAGCATGAGTGATATAGTTGTAATTTGGACACTACCCAGTTATCAACTGTTTCTCTGCTCATTCCTTCACAAGCACTGAAACTTTCCATTCAAGATTTACTTTCGCACTTCATCATAATTACAAAATTTGGTTGGAATGGAAATATCAAACCGAACAATCATTTCATTTCCTTTGACTGATCCTCCATTTTAGTTGGATGATGGAGAATTCAAAGCTGCCATCTCTCTGTTGGTGTAGCTTTTTTCTCATTTAAGCTTTGTTTATTCATCTTATAAGAGGCAATAGCAAGTTGGGTGTGTGTAGATTTCTGTTTAGAATGGTGACTATGGATTCGGAGAAGAAATCAAGTGTTTCCAATGTGGGAGCATGGGCTATGAATATCATAAGCTCTGTGGGGATTATAATGGCCAATAAGGAGGTCATGTCTCAGGCAGGATACGACTTCAGATTTGGTAAGGCACTCCTTTATAATTTCAGTTTTGTTTTAATCCAGAATTGTGATCAAAATTACTTCCTGCGGGCCTTGATTGTCTTGGGTTTAAAATTAATCCTTAGGTTTGTGGTGGGGTTTGTTTAGATTTTGAATTCTAAGCGAAAAAAATCCAGTCAAATCAAACATATGGTGTTTTTAGCCTATAAGATCAGATACAAAAGCTTTGTGGAAGGTTTGTGTTTTTCATGTTTGCATCTTGAGGGGAACAGATAAAATGGTTTAAGATGAAGCAATGAGTGGTTTTCTACAAGGGTTATAAGTTTTCACGTTTATCCTTGTAATTGGCTGTTACAGCAACCACCTTGACTGCATTCCATTTCTCTGTGACTGCAATTGTGGGGTTTATATCCAATGCAACTGGATATTCAACCTCAAAGCATGTGCCGTTGTGGGATCTTCTTTGGTTCTCTGTTGTAGCCAATATGTCCATCGTGGGAATGAACTTGAGCCTCATGTTGAATTCAGTTGGGTTTTATCAGGTCTGTTTTCTAACCTTGTTTTTCCAATTCTCCTCTTATAGCCTGTTTTTATTTCCTGTCAGATTCAGATGACTTTCTATCTTTTCTAGCTCTGGTTGTAATTTTTCTGTGGCTCCTTTTATTTTCCTTGTGCAGATTTCAAAATTGAGCATGATTCCTGTGGTTTGTGTGATGGAGTGGATTATTCACAACAAGCAATACAACAAGGAAGTCAAGGCTGCAGTGGCTGTAGTAGTGCTTGGAGTGGGCGTCTGTACTGTTACTGATGTGAATGTGAATCTTAAAGGGTTTGTGTGTGCCGCGGTTGCTGTCTTCTGCACTTCGTTGCAGCAAATTGTAAGATTTATTTTGCATTTCAGTATCAGACTTGCCTGTTTGAATGAATAATATGTCCATAGAAGGAATATCAGTTAGAATGACACATTTAGAATGAAGTGCTTCAAATGAGATTACATTCCTGCTGTCAGAGGAATCTGTGATGACTTTGCCCTAGATCCGACCCAAAACACAATTCATTGGAGAACTGCACAAAGTATTTTTCAGAAATCAGTTTCTTCTATTTAAGGCTGGAGATGCCTGCCCTTTGGAAGGGCACTTGGACATGGGTACGCATCTCAGATACAGGGAGATCTGCAGGGGATATCTTCAACAGGAAAGGGGCATCCTCTGATGTATCCCGGTGTCTTGGTGAAGTTATCCCGGTACAGAAATAAATGAAAAAGTCAGACAACAAAACGTAAAAGAAATACCCTAATCCCTAAAAGGTCAAAAGGCCCCACACAAGCCATTTATCACTCATTAAGCATAAAAATTTGCAGGAAACCATGTAGAAAGAAGAATCCTTTTTTTAAACTGAGATGACTATGCTTTCTTCTAAATAATTGAAAACCTATGAAACATATCTGCTGCTGGCTGCACAGATAGCTAGAACTCATCTTTAATGTTGTAACAATTTTAGTTTGATTTTGGATGTTCTTGCATGCCAACTGATGGGTAGCTAATACATGAGGTTGGATTTCAGGTATTAAGATTGTTTTCAAACTGTCTTATACTATAAACTTGTTGTGGAGCTGCAATTAATCTTAGGGAAATGGTTTGATCTTGGAAAAAATGCAATCTAAGCTTTGAAGACAACCCTATATCATATGAAAGGACCAATCCATTACTTAAACTTTCTTGAGTGAGATATGCATATAAACTATTATTTATTCTGAGTTTTGTTGCTGATATTGATGTTTCATCTCATGACCAATTATCCTTCATTTGTTGCCAGTTTTCTTTGTAGACCTACTTTATTCAGTCCTCTTGCATTGTCATTTCTGCAAGCCAACAAAGGGAAGAACTTCTATTAATTGGCTTCATTTGATTTTCCTAAAAGCTTCTTCTTGCTAAGGTCTATGCGCATATTGTGCAGGTTTCTTCTTGTATTCCAGGCTTGAGAAAATAGTTGAAACTAACGGCCCTGTTTTACCCATTTCAACAAAAGCTTGAACTTATATGAATTGCTTGTTTATTATTCCAGTAATTTTTAATGTCATTATATGAGTATTTACCCTCACAAACCCTCCCACTCTTCATCTTCTGGAAATATGCATTATTTTTTATCAATAATAGGCATAGATCTGTATCTTATTTTGTCTTTCCCATCTTCATCTTAAGTCTGCTAAAAAAGAAAATATATCAATATGTTATAGATAGAAGTTGGAAATAATAGAATATATCACCATTAGCGAAGAGGCAGGAGGCAACTTATTAGTTATCTATCCTGCCAAATTAGGTGATCTCTGCTTGAAGAATATGTTGGCTCAAGCTAGAAAAGAAAAACAAATAAATATAACTTTTCCTTCTAATCAAATCTAGCTTTATAAATAGTGATAATCTGTACTGAAAGAAATTGATGAAACTGGGATAAAACTAGTTTTTCTTATTCTTCTTAAATAATAAGATTTGGATATCTGAGAGTTGGTTAGTTCCATTTATATGGATCATATGTATTATGGATCAATATGAATGGCTACCTCCTTTTACCCTGAACAGAAAGTATATGCTATTTGTCTCCCCAATTTAGTTACAAATCCTGCTTGGCTTATAATATTTCTAAACTCGTTTGATGAGTGTATTTGATTCTGTGGGTACCCATTCAGTAAAATCATTTCTTATGAATTTACTCTATAACACATTTTAATATGATTTAATTTAACTACTACCTAGTGAGAATCTGTATATTTGTCATGTCTACTTTTCTTGGATGCTCTCTTACTCTGTTTTAAGTTTTTCCTGCTTCTGTGTATTACTAAATCATTATATTGTTCCTGCAGACTATTGGCTCTCTTCAAAAAAAGTACAATGTTGGTTCTTTTGAGCTTCTAAGCAAGACTGCTCCCATCCAGGCTGCATCTCTTCTAGTTCTGGGCCCTTTTGTTGACTATTTTCTAAATGGTCGTGACTTGTTGAGATACCAATTTTCAGCTGGTGCTATTGTGAGTATACCATAATGGTTATCAACCAATGCAAATGATTCAATATAGTATTATAATTTGGCAAGTTTCTCTTGGAATATTTAAATTAATTACATGAAGTTGAAATTTGTGCAGTTCTTTATATCCCTTTCCTGTACTTTAGCTGTTTTCTGCAATCTCAGTCAATACCTCTGCATTGGACGCTTCTCAGCAGTTTCATTTCAGGTTTTGGGCCACATGAAAACTGTTTGCGTTCTTATATTGGGTTGGATCCTTTTTGATTCAGTATTGACGGCCAAGAATATAATGGGAATGTTCATGGCTGTCCTTGGGATGATTATGTACAGCTTGGCAGTTGAGAAACAAGCTACTGCAAAGAATTCATCCTTAATGTATGTGAAAGAAACAGCCCTTCAAGAGGAGGATGTCAGTCTCCTTAAAAGTGGATTTGAGAAACAGAGTACAAAAGACGTTGAATTTGGTAGGGAAACAAATTAAAGGTTTTTACGGATAGCGAGATGTATTTATTGATATCAGTAGTCAAGTCAGCCCAGAGTCTTCACAAAGAAGAATCAATGGCAGGCTTAGGTTCCTTAATTTTCTACCTTTACAAAGGTCTTTTTAATTGCCTCTCAGTAAAAGAATAATCTTCATGGCTAAAGCATGTGAATGCTCTTCTTATTTTAGGAAGAAGGGTAACTGGTCCATTTTTTTATGAAAAGCTTATGTGAAATGGATGAAATAGAAGTCTCCCACAGGTTTTATTCATCAATATTTCCAACTCTATTTGAATCCAACCCTCTTGGATTTATTGAACAAGGATTCATATCCATATGACTGTTGGATTTTTTTTCTATCACAGAAAATAGAGAGCTCCCACCTTAATCTGTTCAACAATTTTTTTCCCATTTTACTCAAATATAAACTGCATAACCAATATTTGTAGCAAATGTTATCTTTTAATTTAAATCTGTCATACTCTCGTCTTTGATGCATAGAGAGCAACAATTTTTGTTTGTGCTTTACTAATGTATCATTTAAAAATTTTCATTATACTTGTACTTAAATTTAAACTAACCCAACTCTATGGGTTCTTTGTGACCAACTGTGATTTCAGACTTGTTGACATGGAGAATGATAAACTCTAAAATAATCAATGGCAGCAGATAAAGATACAAATGAATGAAAACAAAGAATATCAAAGGTTTAAAAATGGTCTGAGAGCCGGTGAAGCTCTCTCACCCCACAAACCCTGTTGGGTTTTGGAGGGACCTTGTGCTTTTAACATTGGATCACAATTAATATGAAGGGGATCAAAATATTCTTTTATACAACTTGGAGTATTTGTAAGTAAAGGTTTCAGATTCATGCTAGTAGAGATGCCGTAAGATTAAACTACCTATCGTTTGTGAGAAATATAAAAGCACAACAAACCTTAAAACAAGACAAACTATTTGTGTGATCCTCTAGCACCAAATATCAATGGTTGAACACAACAATGGATCTTGTTGGGATCTCTCTTGCCAGATTTGAAAAAAACGGTAAGGAGAGAAGTTTTGTATTTTCAATCCCTTCCATTGAAGAACATGCTTGTCTAAATTAATATTTGACAAAAAAATCTAGAAGAACTAGAAATTTAGAAGCACAACTAACTTTTAAATAGGACAAATTAATTTTTTGTGGTCCCCTTTATATGCCATGTGTCATAATTTGGAGCATATAATTTTATGAGAAAGTTGTGGAGTATTTTTCACTTAATCATGTTGCAAGTTCTAACTCTTCAAAGAAGGCGAGTTTTGTATTTTGAGTCCCTTCCAATGAAGAGCATGTTTGTCTCATTGATTAAGATGACTTGAAATTCGTTTGGTGAATAGCAACCAACCTCTTCACTTACAATGGAATTTAAAATAGATTAGTTGAAGGTCCTTTGTGATCTCTCACACAACAAGTTTTGGATTAAAAAATGCTTCCCATGAACAAGAAACTGAATGGCATATAAGCTAATGAATGAAGATTGGTTTTGGATTAAAAAAACGCCTCTCCTGAACAAGAAATTGAATGGCATATAAGCCAATGAATGAAGATTGTTTGTAGAAATTGAATGGCATATAAGGATACATTGATTTCCATTGTGTAAATAATTACATAATTCCACTTGTTGTGTGTAGTTGCCATCAAGTAGTTAAGGGGCTAGAAAGATTGGTAAAGGAAATAGGAAGTTGAAGTCGTCGAAGGAGATATATAATTGATAACTGAATAGTTACCATCAAGTAGTGAGGGGGCTAGAGAGATTGGTAAAAAAGTAAAATTGGGAAGTTGAGGTTATTGAGGAAGATATATAATTGTTGGGAGAGGTTATGAAAGGAAACTTATAATTGGAAAGAGAAAGTTTGAGAAAAAAAAGTATAGAAAAGTGTACCAAGCGGAAATCACTAGGTGATAGAAGTGGAAGAACTAGAGAGACTTAAATAGATTTTGTGGGTCACACTAGAATACAATGACAAGAAGGAACTATGTTCTTGATGAAAACCCAAGGGAGTTTTGAGACCAAGTGAAAATTTTGAGAGAGCATGCTATAAGGACTTTTAAACATCGGTAGATTAAGTGGAAGAGGACTTGTGGTGTTGAAGAATTTTTTTAGCTTTGGCACAACCTACCTTGTGCTACCCTAGGAGGATTATAGAGCATGGGGAATGAAATGGAAATGAGTCACTTAACACATAGGTGGAGAGGGATTTCTAGGATGAAATTAGTTAACATAAGACATGTTTGATTCCATTTGGAGACCAACAATTTATTGAAGTCCATAAGTGATGAGAATCAAGACCTAATGTGTCGCTAGAATACATGTGGAATTGTATGATATGATCCATCAATGTTTACTTCAAAATTTCAAACTTATTTCAAAAGTTTTAGAATTAAATAAAGCATTTAGAAATGAATATAAAGGATGAAGGGAAGAGAAGGATTGATATTGGGAAAGCCTTTATTGTTGTAAGTTAAAGAGCAAAGCCATGACCTATAAAATCATAATGTGGTCAATGCCTTCAATGACATATAATATTTGAATGAGCTATAATATTCCTCAACATGCACAAGGAGAGAATGAATTGATAAGCTAGTGGTCTTATGGAGGAGAGAGATTTTAGATTGCTTTACACAACCTTAGTTCCATGTATTTCTTGTTTTGAGTGTATTTGTTTTGGATAGGGATAACAATTAGGACAATGAGAATGATCTAAAATTTTACCTATGCCAAAATCATTCCAATCTTACTATTGATGCATTTTATTTTATTCAAGATAATATAACAATATAATGCATTCAATGTTCATGATTGACCAAAACTGACCCATGAAGTTGTAAAGACATAATGAAAAACAATGAATAGGGCGTGCAAAGACAACTCCCAAAAATCCACAAGAAAACAAAAATAAAAGGTGTACTGAAGAGAGTATATATGAAAATAGATCGTATCATTTGATGTTTTGCATATCTTGTCATATTTATAAACATGCCAAGAGGCCCATTCTTACTCTATCCTAAAGAAGAAACAAGGTGAATGAAAAAATTAATCCTCCAAGTGTAGAGCTTCATGGAAGCAAAGTATTTGACTAGATGTTGGCAACAATCAAATATTTCTTGAAAGAAATAGCTAAGCAATTGTAATTTAAGAAAATATTTCTTGAAATAAGTTAAGGTAATGAAATCAATGTCCTTGAATGACCAAAATTGGTCCATAGAGTTGTAAAAGTATAATGAGAAACAAGGAATAGGGAGTGCAAAGGAAAATCCAAAAATCCCAAAAGAAAACAAAAATAAATGGTTGGTACTAAAGAGATTCTATGAAAACAAATCATGACGTTTGATGCTTCACATATCTTTCCATAGTTATAAACTTGTTATGATGTCCCTTCCTACTCAATCCTAAACAAGAAACAAGGTGAATGAAATAAGCAATCCATCAAGTGTAGAGCATTATGGAAGCAAAGTATTTGAATAGAAGTTGGCAACAATCAAATAATTCTTGAAAGAGAACAATCAAGCAACTACACAATCTATCATGTCCCCTTTCCAAAAATAGTAAGTTCATATTGATTATTAACCCATTTTATTTTCTTGTGGGTTAATAGTAAATCATAGGGGAAATAATTTATTTAATATTTAATTTAGTTTTGATATTTCATATTTTTGGGACTATTAAATTTTAAATTTAAATGGAGCATCTTTTATGATAGTTGTCATTCACTAATTTTGGTTGATGGTTAAGGAGTGATTTTGGGTTATTTTCAAATAATTTTCCCTCCAAAATGGGGCGTGAGATTTTGGGTTTCCAAGTTTGGCTTGCAATATATAAAAGTTGATTTTTTAAATTTGGGATCATTGTCATCTTATGCCAATTTATCTCCTAAAGCACTTCGTGTTCAAGTTTCTTTTGTGGACAAAAGCCCATAGGAGATTGTGATCAATAGATGAAAGCTCATTGGTTGTTGGAATCAAAGGATGCAAACCATTTGGTTCTTGAGAAATTATCATTTAGGGATTGCATCAAAGCTTCACAAATTTGTTGGAAATTTTAGTTATTTAGTGTGTGTTTGTTTGTTACAAGTTGCAGGTGAAGTGTGTATAGTTGGAGAACATTGTTTGAGTTAGTTTGATGTTGTGTCATGTGTTGTTGGGATTCCTTGTTGTTGTTGTTTTTTTGTTCCTAATCATTTCTAGGAGCTAAGAATGCCAAATTTGTTGTGGAGAATATCAAAGAGTTTTCAATACTTTGTTAGTAGTGTGTGTCTCTAGTAGGGTGAATTAAGCATTGTTAGTTTCATATTTTGTATTTTTCTGATGTTGCTATTGTAATGACTATCGTATTAGTCCATTATGCTATAAAAACCATAATTATATCAATATAAAGTTGCATGGGTTTTTGGTTAAATTTGTGCAAGTATGGGTGATGACTAGCTAGTTTATTGGTGTTGTTTGGTGTAGTTCAGTGAAGTTTATTGTTTATGTTTAAATATGTTATTATTGTTGAAAATATAATTTAGGACATTATAGTGGTACTAGATCCAAGATATTTCAAACTTGTAGGGTACATTTTTTGATGACACTCTCAAGTGATAGAGAAATTTAGTACTTGAAAAAAGAGAAAAAGAAGTTGTTAGAACAAAACCTAGTGACACAAAGAAAATGTCAAGCAAAGAAACATGGCTTAGTGTTGAAGATAGAGAAAGGTTCCTCCAATAAAATGTAATCAAAATGAATGAGAGGAAATATTAATTGACTAATTTAATGGTCAAAAATTTAGAAACTATAAATGAATTGAAGAATGTGCAGTTAAATAGAGCAACTCGAGGTGAAGGAAGCACCTTAGGAAATGCCATATTTATAGGGAAGTCCATTATAAAACCTTCAAAGGAAATGTTTATAAGAAAGGAAAGAGTTGAAGAAGAAGCTCATGAAGATCCTTATGGTGATTGATCTTGAAAAATCATTGAAGAATATAACAAAAAAACTTGAAGCTTTTAAAAGAAATGTATCATTTATCACTTGTTTAGGAATCTAGAATAAGAGGGCTTCAAGAAGAATAAATCATAATTATCATCAAAATGACGAGAAGAGAGATTTAAAATGAAGAATTACAAAGTTAAGTGCAACCATGTTTGATGGAAGTAATAAAATTCTAGCAAGGGCTTGGTTACAAATGACTCTTTTTGACCTAGAAGGTATTATGGGGGTTTAATATTTGTGTAATTTGTATAATTGTGTTTTATGGGATTTAATTTCATGGGTTATGTGTAATGGCGTTTTATGCAGGTATTTAATTATAGTCATGTGATTAAGTGTGTAAATGAGATTATGGTTTGGGAACCCTTAATTGAGTTTTGAATTTCGGATTTTGTCTTATGTAGGTTTTTAAAGGGTGTTGAATGGTCAATTTTATTAGTCTTTGTGAAAAATAGACCCCTAGGGTCTATACCTATGAGAAGGGGACTTATTGGACATGTGACAATGTCCTTAGGGCATGATATGATCCCTCAAAAGTCCACATGAATGAATGTGGCGAATTTGAGTCAATGGAAGCTAGGAAAAGTGACTTGTCACTCTCTAACCCCACTCCCCAAAATTCATTGATGAACTTGGGAAGAGCAACAAGGCTCTTACATGTGCGAGCCACCTTGTAAGAGTTTCATTGGATGAGGAGTTTAAGGATTCTCACTTCATTATTTTCATTTTTGTTTTTGAGTTTTAAGAGAGATAAGGGACAGGAAAAAAATAGCTATTGCATTTGGAGTTGGTGTTCAAGCTTGCCATAAATTAGAGAGTGGAGAAGACGCATCCCTACAACCTCATGTAGAGAGACAATTCTTCCATTTTCCCTTGTTAATATTGAACAATTTTGTTTTGGGAAGTTTGTTTTATTTTGCATACATTTTGATTTTGTTAAGAATGATGAGTCATGATAATGTTCTATTTCCTTGTTT
>VDFB02320375.1:0-41377 GCA_007258455.2 Sequoia sempervirens | reverse complement strand
TAATCAACAACAAATCTTCCAACCAGACGCAAACCAAGGTCCATAAAGGGATGAGCTCAAGGATGATCCTTTAGAGGTCCGTTACCAATCCAATTATCATCCCAGAATAAAATACCCCTTGCATTCCCCAACCACCAAGAGAGACCCTTAGCAACAAGCTTACGAGCCTTCAACATAGAATTCCACAACACAGAACTATTCAAAGGATTAAAATCATGAGAAATCACATCTCTGATCCCATCAGCACCATGTAAGTATTTACTCCAAGCAACTTTCGCCTCTCAATTTTGGCTAACAAGACATTCCACAGCTGTTTCCCCAAGAGGGAAATGTTAAACGGTTTGATTTTGTGAATACCCAACCCCCCAACCTTTTTTGGCCGACAGACATCATCCCAAGAAACCAAATGAGTTATTTTTTTTATCTTCAACCCCCATCCATAAGAATTTTTTTTGAATGTCTTCCAAGATATCCACAAATTTTCTCAGCATATGAAACATACTAAGAGCATAAACTAGAATATTCTGAAAGGTAGATTTAATTAGTTGAACTTTACCCACTTGGCTCAATAAGGCCCCCTTCCACCCAACCAACTTGGAATTAAATTTTTCAATCAACCCCCTCCACAAAGAATTAGGGGCCTTAGAACATAAAGGGAGACCTAGGTAAGAAGCAGACAATTCACCAATTTGACACTGTAGGATTCTAGCAATCCTAATCTGTCTTTGAATTAGAGTGTTGAAGAAGAAAATAACACTCTTCTGTAAGATAACTTTCTGCCCAGACGTAGCCTCATATATATATAAAATCTATTTAATAGCCTTAGCTTCCTTAATAGACGCTTGCCCAAGCAAAAGAGAATCATCCACAAATTGTTGATGAGAGCACACAAGATTACTAGAAGAGGGGGCTAACCCAGATATAAGACCAAAATTAACAAATATTTGTATAAGACGACCAAAGACTCCACCATTATGATAGACAGGAAAGGAGAAATAGGGTCCCCTTGCCGCAAACCCCTAGAGCAATCAAAAAGAGGAGAAAGAGACCCATTGATGAGCACAGAGAACCGAGGGGTTGAAATAAGTTGAAACACCAAAGCCACAAACTTCTCCCCAAAACCAAAGGAGAGAAGGATATTAGACAAAAAACCCCAATCAACCCTATCATAAGCTTTGAGTAAGTCAAGTTTAAGGATAAAACCAATCTGCTTATTAACAGAAAGAGAATGAATATTCTCATGCACAAAGAGAATGGAATCCAAAATTTTCCTACTAGCCACAAAACCATTCTGTTGAGGGGATATGATAAGCGGCGAAATCTTTTGCAACCTCAATGCCAAAACCTTAGAGAGAATCTTATAGATAGAGTTGCACAAACTGATAGGAAAAAATTCCTCAAAAGAAGCAAAACCAGGCTTTTTGGGAATCAAAACAATAAAAGAGTTCATTTCCTTTAAAAGGGAACCCGATCTAAAAAAATCCTTAGTAGCCGCAACCACATCTTTTGCAATAATTTCGCAGAAAGACTGAAAGAAGAACACAGGGAAGCCATCAAGGCTCGGGGCCTTATTACCTTCAAAGGAGAACGCAACACCCTGAACTTCCTACACCGAAGGAATACAAACTAATTGCCTATTGGTTTCACCATCCACCAGCTAGGGTATATCCCTTAGAATATCCTCTTGACAAGCCACATCAAGCACACCCTCCACAGAAAGAAACTGAGAGAAGTAAGAAGCCACAACATTCTGAAGATCAACATCCTTTTCTAGAGCTTGATTATTATAGTTAATCAAATTAATACGGTTCGAAGCTCTGTGTTTCAGCGTAGAAATATGAAAAAACTTAGTGTTTCTATCACCACTCTTCAACCACATAATCCTCGAACGTTGCTTCAAAAATTCCTCATCCTTCGCAATAATATTATGCAATTTGGAAAGCAAAACATTTTCCTTCAGAATCAAATCTTGATTATACCCAGACGATTGAATAACTTGCTGAACCATGTGAAGCTCCTTAGACACCCCATCTTTCTCTTGAAAAATATGACGAAAGGAAGTACGATTCCATTTTCGAACATTAAGCTTAACATTAGCCAAATTTTTCACAACTCTATACATAGCCGACCCATCCACATCAATACTCCACCAGTCCTTAACCAAATTACCCAAATCAGGATGGCAAGTCCACATTTTCTCAAACAGAAAAGGAAAATTCTTCTTAGCTCCCTACAAATCCACAGACAATGCCAAAGGGAAGTGATCTGAACCCAATCTTGTCAATGTTGAAAGAGAACAAGAATAGTGGACTAACCACTCAGGGTTTAAAAGGGCATGATCCAGCTTGACCTGGATAAGGGCATCACCCACATGCCTATTCGACCAGGTAAAGGAAGCCCCTTTTAGATCAAGATCAAGAAGATTCGAATCATTTATGAACTGCATAAGGTCGGATCTACTATCATCCACATTTTTTGATCCACCCATCTTATCCACATCATGCAGAGGAGTATTAAAGTCACCAATAACCAGCCAATTATCAATATTATGACAAACTTTAAAAGAGGCAAGATTCACCCAGATCCTTTTTCTAGCACTTTTACAATTAGGAGCATAAATATTAGATAGAGTTCAGGAAAACTTATCATGAAGGTGGAAGAAAGAAGTAGCCACATGATTACTATCATTGAAAACCTCCACACCTCTAATCACCCGAAGATTCCAAAAAGTAACAATCCCACAGGAGGCACTCATCACCTCAAAGCAATGCATACCACAATCTTTGAAAAGCTTCAATTTAAATCTAGAATTTTTATCCACACCCATTTTCGTTTCTTGAATTAAAACAATATCAGGGAAATGATCTCTTACCAGATTAACCAAGAGATCATGTTTATGAGGGTGATTTAGACCCCTCATATTCCAAGAAATAATCTTCATGTAAGTTTATGGGAAGTGCTCTTAGAGCACATATCCAATAGAGTTCTCTGCGTACTATCAACAATATCCATTTGACTCTCTTTATCCCTAGTGACATTAGTTGGAGGCCTACCTCTACCACACGGCTTAGAACCACAATTTGATCTTTGCCTGTTCCTTGTCACGACGTCTGGCGAAGGAGAATGCTTCTTCCTATTGCAGCCACGTACCATAACAAATGGCGGGTTATCCACATCCTTCGACTCCTCAGACTCCTTAACATTAGGTTTCATCTCTAACCCCTCATCTTTCAACACCACACTTTGAGGAATCCTTCCCCCAAGAACCAGATTCAACCATCACAAAAGAAAGACTATGAGGAATTCCCCCCTCATGGGGGGAACCAGATTCAAGAATCAGAGAAGAATTATTTTCCTCCAATAGCACAAAACTATCCATATTGGGCGAGGGGACAAGCCAACCTTTTCAACCTGAAGCTCTTGATTTGCATCCCCCTGAGTTGGTTGACAATCAACCACCTTCTCTAACTCATTCAGAGATTTATCTTGACTAACCTCCAAGGGAGGCACACCTCTCGACTCCATCTCCGGAGCTTGAGGTATTATAGAGTCCACCTCCTAAGCTAGAGGTTTCTCTTTCTCTCTCCACTGTTTAGTCATTTGCTTAGGAAATTTGAGAGGACATTTCTTGGCCCAATGACAAACTTTTTTAAAATGGAAGCAGGCAAAGGGGTTTGATTCAAATTCAACCATCTTCTCCCACACTCCAAGTTTGGAGTTAATCTTCACCATGGAAGGAAAATCAATAGATTGCTCCACATTCACACAAAATCAGGCATAAACCAGCTGCTTCCTTGATGCCATCATTTGGTCGATCGACATAGACAACCAAATGTGCTAGCAATCCCCTTAAACACCTCCTCATCCCAGAATTATAGTGGGATGCTAGGAAGTCTAACCCAAACAGGAGCAGCAAAGAATAGACACAAGTTTAGATTAAAACCCATTTCCCATTTCTTCAGCATCAAGGATGACTTTCCAAGGAACCACGAGCCCCCTGTCAATGCCATCACCATATCATCTTTACAAGTAAAGGAAAAAGAGAAGAACCCTTTGGCCATAGTAGCCACATCTATTTGTCCTTTAGGTTTCCAATGAGTCAAAGTAAACTTACGCACCAGCTCAATATGAGGTCAAGGACCAACAAATTTACCCAACAAAACCATGTCCATATTAGTCATTCTTTTGTCAACAATGCAATCTGGGACAGTAACAGAGTACTCCCCAGTCTTTTTATTAGCAACAAAAGGCACCGAAGGTGAAGTAGTTTTTCCTCTAATCTTATCCCCAAACAAATTTGACCAATCGATAGAAGATCTCGAGAAGAGAGCATTCCTAGATTTATCAAGCCCAAGACCCTCCACAGAAGGAGTCCCATCACACCCATTTGAGGACAGGGCATTCCCTGACTTTTCTGAGCCATGTACCACATTTTCAGAGCCAGGCACCGGGGAATGCGTCGAGCACACATTCTTCGAAGTCCCTTTTCCATCAAAAAAAACATTATCCACAAAAGGGGACCCACTCAACTTACTTGTAGCAAGGTCCCCACCTGAAATCACCTTGTCATCAGCACACCATCCGCCATTATCGCCTGAAGCAACATCCTGATCTCCCGCCTTTTCAGAATTTGAAAAATCGCCACCACCCGAAGAGCTCCCCATGCTTTGTATGTCTTTTTACATTGCTTAAGTTGAAATTACACCCTTCATGATTATCACTTCTAATTTCACCTATGATAATGAATAAGAACAAGGCATAATATTCAATTGCTTCTTTCATAAAAATATTTATCCTCAAAGCTTGACATGTGTAAACTTGGATAGAATGTTGGAGATATCCAACCTTGCATAGATTTAGGTTTCATTCCTTTCCATTGCACCAAATAGCATATATTCTTATACTATTATATATACATTGTATTCTTCAAGAATATATTTTATTATATCCATTAATTTCTTCTCACACATAATGGCCCACTAATTATGTTCTTTCATATTTTTCATGTGCATAATTTTTCCTCACCTCCAATTATATTTGGATACTTTGAAGCAACCAATTAGAGGGGCACATATTGTCAAGTTAGCATTCCTATGGTTGATATTTCAAAGAGGGAACCTATGACATCTACTAAGGATCAATTCAAGAGTCATACAAATGATTCTGAGATCCTCATTCATGACACATGGGACTACAAGGACTTTCACACCCTAAAACTCAATCCAAGGCTAACTAGTTATGAAAAACATAGGTCAACATATGCAAACAAGAAATCACTAATTTTCTTAAGTCATCTTGCATTTCAAACTTCCCATCCTTGTCTCTAGTGGTCAAATTTGATGTTGCTATTAGTAACCTCATCAAATTTGGTAGTTTTATTTCATGGATCTTGTCATCGGTAACCCTTTAGGTTGCATTTTCAGATTTATATATTGTTGGTTAAGTGCTTTTTTTGTGCTTTAGTCAAGTCAATTCCTCTATGCGAGTTACATTTTCTAAGACAAGGAATGCCCTCTATGTTACAAAATGCATGCATAGGTGAAAAAGACATGACATTATCAAGGATGAAACTATAAGATGAAATAAAGCATAGGAAACATAAAGATGAATAGTTTCTTTCCAAATTAGTTTACATTCCTTAACTTTTCATGCAAATATAAAATGATTTTTTTCCATACCCTTTTTATTTGTGACCTATATTCATCTCTCTTTTATTTTAACTTATCATGTTACTTGGGAATACACACACTTGTAGGTCCATATTGAAATTATTTATTGTCTTATAACTTGGTGATTCCTCTTACCTAGTAAACCCAAAAATAGTACCTGTGCATACCACAAGACAATCTTGTTTCAAAATCAAATCTACACCACCCATATTGGAAACTGATCCTGACATGTACAACAGATCTAATCAAATATTATAATATTTTTCAGTGGAGACATAGTCCATCCCTGGATACTCCCAAGTCAAGCCTTGTTTATTTACCTATAGGCCAAGTGGCATCCATAGGTTAATCAATAGAGAATAAGGCACCTAGAATTAACAATAATAATTTCAATCACAAAACTAGTAACCCTTAACCTTCAAAGTCTAGTTCAAGTTTTGTTCCAAGATGAAGAAGAAATCAAGTGACTCTTTTTAAAGCTTTTGTTACATACTTGGTCATCCTACATTTTGGTGTACATTTATAGAATGGATGCATTAGAGAAAGCCATTCATCAACATAAAACCTATATTTCTTCCTCCTCTTTAAATAATAAAATACAATATCTTTTTAATAGAGTTTTGGGTGCCTCTTCCAAGAGTTTGATACTTGATAAATAAGAGATTCTCTCCATAGGATTCATTCTCAAGAGATTCTTAATTCTTATTTGAATACTAGCACTTCAAAGATTTATCATTGGAGACTGTACTTAAATTGTTTTTTTAGGACATGGCATGGTTTGATTATAAGATGGGTAAATAAGTGGTGTATTATGTATTAAAGTTCTACTTTAGCCTTCTATTTATGTCATCTTTGGTGTGATCCTCCTTGCTACTTCATCTATAATTTATATGTTGGTGTCCTTTCATTTTAAACACCTTCATTAGTCATGTTTGTTATGTTTTATATACTCTCTTTTACTTTATATATTAGGATTTCTTCAAGTCATTTGTACATACTAGAGGGGTGTCTATATTATATATTATCATTTTTATATTTAGAACTTATGCTCTCTTTATCTATCATATAAATTTCACTCTCAAGACACAACTTTTTATATATCCATCAATCATTTTATGCACCTTTCTTCTCTTGATCTAAGAATATTTGCTATCTTCACCTCATAATTAGACCATGTCACAAATTCCTTTAAATTGCACTAAACCCTCTTATTGACACAATTAAATAATGCTACTTTGCATGCACTTATTTAAGTTCACATTTAGTTCCAAAAAAATTGACCCCTCCTCACCTCTAGTATAGAAAGTTTTGTTGAAACTCTAGTGTGGATTGACCAATAACTCTCAAGTATGGCATAATACATGTAATTTTTGTATTTGATAGATTTATTATATAAATTTGATATGCCTTTTGATTTTATGAAGTTTAAATATTATTTTGTTGAACATGGATAATTGCAATTTACATACATGTTAGCTTGAAACTTCTATATAAGAAATGTGAAACATATTTTATTAAATAGTTTGAACTAGACCTTATGTCTAATCTATGTGTGCTTTCAAATATCAAGCTAATTTAACACTTGTTGGCCCCCCTATGATTTGTAACTCATTTGGATTGAATATATTTAAGATTATTTTATATATATTTAAATGTATAGTTAGAAGTTTCTACATTTTGTTGAAATGAGTTCGTGCATGACTTTGAATTATGTAAATTTTTAATTTACTTGTTTCACAAGTGATTAGTAATTTAGATAGAAGTTACATTAAATGTATTGAATGTACATGTATGCACTTGAGAACTATTATCTAGATATATCTAGTGTTCATGTTTAATTTATGTATTCTAAATCATGTGCACACTTATATTTATTTAGAACTATTTTAAATTTAAATTGAACACATGTACATGTTCCATGCTATTTTTATTTTCTAGATCTAGATATATTAAACCAATATCTCATTGCTCTTTTAGGGTACATACATATCACATGGAAAATGCACCTATTACACCTCTACAAACACTCCTTGCAAATACTAATAGTGAGATTACGAGATTGAGAGAGTCATTAACTGATGGTATAAATGCAGGCATATATGTGGAAACCTGCAAGTCCATATTACAAAGCCCAGAACAAATAAGAGATAAACTTGGAGGTACTAGTTCATTTTCCCTTGATAGAGTAGCTGCTATTCTTTCCCACATGTGGGAAGAAATACATGGTGAGGTTCTCTATGAACAAATACAAGATGTTGTGACCAAATATATGATTAAAAATCAATGTTTTCCATTCTATCAAAATAAGCATAAGGTGAGGGGATACCACATCACCAAAATGTGTGGATGATGTTATGGCTCGATTGATCTACCCATGATTTCTTGCAGCACATGGTCAATATCCAAACAATGAAAAACTTACATTATATTTTGTTTAGCAGTTGTATGCTGAGGTCAATTTGGGCCTCAAAGTTAACTACTTGGACATTCCACCATATGTTGGTTAGGGGCGTGGCAGGATTGTTGATAGGCCCACCTATCATTGAGTAGATAGACCAGCCCTGATGTTTAGGGTATTGGTTGGTGAGAGGTCTCCTACTCTCACCCTAGCTCTAGCCCCTTTAGTGGATCAAGTTGTCATTGCTTCCCAAAAGGAAGCAATTGACAGTGTAGGTGACATTGCTGCTATGGCCACTGGGATATCTACTTATTGTGTGGGTTAGTATTTGATGTCTAGACATTCACGATCCACACCATTTGAAGCACAACATAATAGCATGGATCCTTTTACAGTGGTAGGCATCCCTACACCCACAAATCTCGATGGACTTACAAGAGATATGGCACGTAGGACTATGCGTTGTTTGGCTGAGGACATCATGGAGGAATATGCCTTCATCACATTAGACTATGGGATCTCTATAGACCATGTGTCAAAGGTTTTTTGGCTTTAGGATTTCATTCACATATAGGATCCCATCACTCTCAGCCCAACACTAGTGCACATCAGGATCCACCAATAGATCATTCGACTGCTACACAAACTATGGGTTTTATGGATATGTTGACAGGTTTCAGTTTGTCATTGCTAATGCCATCTCAACTGCATAGTCTCCTTCACTCATCATTTCTAGCACAACATGTGATGAATCAGATGGATGTAGATCTCGATGCATCGACTAAGAATTTGGTTGATTTGGTGGAGACGACCATTGTAGAGGACTTAAATTATCCGATACCAAATGATGTGCACATATCTGTGCATGTGCATGTTTCAATTCTTTTTTTTAATTATTTTTAAATTTTAGTTTTAATTAGATATTCATGTAATATATATGTATATATATTGTAGATGGACATGCCTCATGTTACTCCTAGCTTTAGTTCAGATCACGTGCGTCGACATGACTTTGTGGATGATTCTATTGCTAGTGGACATGTGAGTTTTAAACTTTTATATATACACATGTATATGTACATGCATACGTATGCAAAAATCTAGATAGATATTTAAAAATGCATGTACATTCTTAAATAACTTTCATAAAATTTATAATATATTATATGTATTTAACACATTGTGTACACAATTTTATCTCCAGGGCTCGACACATCTGTCAGAGCAGGGTTCTCATTGAAATGATCGTTCGACTAGGAGTCAACATTCATATGAGGTTGCACTAGATTTACGAGTTGTTTAACATTATATATGACTTGGGCTACATGTTTGATGATCTCCAGTACATGTTTGTTAGGTTGTTGATACATTATTACTTACATCTGATGATCTAGATAATACTTTTGTTAGATTGTTGATACATTGTTATAGGTACATTTGATGATCTCTAGTACATTTTCTTATATGATATACATACACATTTCCTTATGTTTATATGTTTATTTTCATTCAATTTGCATGTGCATGTACCTAGATTTTCTTATAATGTTTATGTTTATGTTCATATATCTACATCTACATGTGCTTGCTTATGTATAAATGTACATTAATCTACATGTGTACATGTACATGTGTTTACTTATGTTTAAATGTTTATACATTAATAGATACATGTGTACATGTACATGTATATGTTTACACTCAATAATGTGTTTATACAAATTTTAAATCTATATTTAGAGAGCTCATGCTCACGTATTTATGATTTATATATGTTAAACACATGTTAAATGTGCATTAAATACATTAAATGTACATACACATATGTAGTTCTACATATGTACATGTATAGATGTAATGTTATAAAATTTTAATATAATTGAAGGTGAATTTGAGCTCGAACCCTTGGCCGACGCATAACTGCATTGATAGATACATGTGTACATGTACATGTTTATGCTCAATAATGTGTTTATACAAATTTTAAATATATATTTAGAGAACTCATGAGCTCACGTATTTAAGATTTATCTATGTTAAACACATGTTAAATGTGCATTAAATACATTAAATTTACATACACATATGTAGTTCTACGCATGTACATGTACACATGTAATGTTATAAAATTTGAATATAATTGAAGGTGAATTTGAGCTTGAACCATTGGCCAATGAATGCATTTTAATTTTAATTTTTTTCCCATATGCATATAAATACAAGCTCATTTTTCATTATTCCATATCAAATTGCAAGATTAATTCACATTTATATCACTTGGAGAGCATATTTTGGAGAAGATATTTTTTCACATTTATCAAGGAGACAGATCTTGGAGAAGAAGAGATTTTAGTATTTTTATCAAGGATGGCATATTTTGGAGAAGAGAACTTTGCATTTTTATCAATCAAGGCAAATATTGGAGAAGACAACTTTGCATTTTTATCAATCAAGGCAAAATTTGGAGGAGAATTTACCTTTGTTAGAGGATTTTTTTTGAGTCATCTTTAATTTGAAGAAGAAAATGGGAGAACAAGGAAAAAGAAAAAATAAGGATCAACAAAAATTTTCAAAAGAAGAACAAAAGAGGCGCGGACAAAACTTGGAAAATTATCATAGAAAGAAACAAGGTACATGCTTATTTATTCTCTCTCTCTCTCTCTTGTGTGTGTTTAGGACTTTTATTAACACGCCAATTTTTTCCTTATAAATATATTCCAATTGCGAAAACCATGTTAGATAACTTGGAAACTTTAATACTAAAAAATAGTCATCTTGCATAGACATTACCATTACTTGGAACCTCACTTTTCCTAAATTCCTTATCATCTATTTCCAATTGCATTTGTTCCATGGAATTCTTAAGTTAAAGAATATTTTATTTTATTTGTTCAACCCCACTTAAATAGCTCATATTCTCTCACTTTATTTACTTGCATGTAAATTCATGTATCCAATTTCCAAAACCTAGTGACTTTGAAAATTCATTTTTCCATTTCCTTAAATTGAATCCATTTCCAATTCTATTTGTTCCATGGAATTCTTAAGTTCAAGAATCAAGATTGATGTCATTTGAAAATTCTACTCCACTTATAGCATCATGTCTCTCACTTTTTTTGCTTGCATACATAAACTCCACTTATGTAGCATCATCTCTCACTTTCTTTGCAAAATATTTTGTTGACATGTAGAAAGGGATCAACAAACAGGAAGTTCTCAAGCAAAAGTCGAGCCAAATCTAGATATTGGATCAAATGAATCCATTGAAGAACACATGGACCTTGAAGATAGGGAGAAGGCCTAAGTTCAAACAATGCATGTTGGAGAGGGGTCAGGATCACTTCCTTCTACTGGTATGGATGAGCATATAAAACTAGCTAAAAAGATGAGGAAACAAATTTTGAAATTTAGATCATTTACTTGAAATGGATATGGAGAAAATGAAATGTTATGCCAACCAACCTACAAATAGGAGTAAGAGGTTAATGACTAAATTTGTAAATGGAATAATCAATGATCATTTCAATCATCTTGAAACACTTGAAAAAACCCAATTGTTATCATGTTTACTTCTTTGTAATGAGCTAAAAGAGTCATTACAATTGTTGGGTGTACATTCGATATCAAATAAGAAGAAACACATGACATTACAAAAAGATATTGTTGAAAATGTTTAAAAGAGTTTGATTTCATTGGGAAAGGATCTCGATAGGATTGAAGATGTTAGGAACTTGATCTCAAATTTTTGGAATGAAGAGACTTGTCCATCATCAAATACTAGAGATGTTGTGAGACACGGGATTGGGCCCAATATTTATGAAAATCATATTAAACATTGGCTAGACATAATGTGAATATAAAATTAATCAAGCTCCCTTCAGGTTTTATTTTTTGCTAAGTACTGGCCCATGCCTCAAATGAACATCATCACCCCTTTTTGATAAATGACTTCCCGCCTCCGCCATGTGTTTGCTCAATGCTCTCCGAAGGAATTCTCTCATTTTCTCTTCTATCAGCTCCTACTATGCTCCCACGTGTCTTTAGCGCAGGATATTTTTAACTGCTTCCCTTCACTTCCTCATCGGGACCCACCTACATGCCACATAGCTTCCATTCACCTAAAGATTTGGTGGGCCCCACAAGCAACATCTATAGTAAACATTACTGCTATGTGTCATCCCAATGCAAGCTTTCAATGAAGGGAGGGGAGAATGAACCACGAGTTGTGCCATGTCTCCAACTATCTCCTTGCAGATGTTTCTGCAACATGAAGGATGGAGCAAGCTATGGGCTTCGATGTGCTACCACATGTTCTAACTGCCTATACTAGGTGGTGACACTTCTTTGCTCGGGACTTTGTTGAGACCACTACCATCATTCACAGGAGATGCACCTAGATGGGGAGCGACCAAATGCTATGGCACAAATATTTTTCTATTGTAACAACTGAGGGGAATCATTGCTACTACATCATTGCTCATGATTCCAAATATTTTCATTTATTTCTCTCCAGACGGTGGAAATACTCACTATATATACTTCTCTTTGCTTCTGAGGAAGGGTTAGAGGTTCCAAGTTCTAAGTTCCACACGTTTTGAGAGTTCGAGAATTGTAAAAATATAGAATTTTAGAGACACTAGGAATTTTATTTTTATTAGATTATTGCATAAAGACTCACAGACTGTGCCATTGTTTGACCTTTCTATTTTTCTTAAAGCTATTTGATTAACTTGATATTGTTCCATTATTGTTTGAATGGTTCATTTCCAGAACTTCTATAATTTGAATGCAAGTTTGCTAGTTTAGATCATGTCTTTTGACTCCTCTTTTCAGTGAATGGGTGTGAAAATTATTTTATGTCATTAAATGCATTGTTCATGCTTCAATCTTTATTTTCTGTCATTCTAAGACATAGTAAATTGTTGAATGGGCCCTTAGATTGTATCCAAAAGATAGATCTATTGTGCCTTTTATCTAAATTCTAGCGCATTGCCTTAGTTAGATTTTTTACTTTTATATCTACTTCATTTTCCCATTCCAAAAAACCAATTACAGAAGAAGTCAACTTCTTTAAAAATCTGGAGGTTACTCAGTTTAGCGCAATAGGTCCCCCATAAACTGAGTTTCCCACAAAGGGCTGTTACCTTGCCAATTTTTGGCATCAACAGTTTTTCTTTTTCCTAGAATGCCTAGTGGGACTAAACTTAAATGAACCTAATTTTAAGGAGGGTGTATGAGCCATCGAACTGTTACTAGATCCCAAACAACAAATAATCCTGGTTTATTAGTACCACCATTAGGGATAGTATAGCGCACTACCCAATTAGTGAATGTTTCGCTTCCTCCGCCCTTTCTGTTAGCCATGTTTCCTACTGCTAATAGAAATTATGTGGCATGGGACACTAGAAGTCCTCTTGTTGCTCCAGTAGCACCTACTATTTGGGACGCTATCATGGTCTCTTCCCTAAAAGCTATACCTAAATTCACCGGAGACAACTCAAGAACACCATTTTAACAGCTGTAAGATGTTGCAGACGTATGTCTGGTACATGGTGTTATAGACCAAAATATAGCACTAAGGTTGCTCGCCCCCTCTTTCAAAGGAAAGGTGCTAGATTGGTACCAGACGCTGCAGGAAAAAACTATCAATACTTGGGATGAGCTCAAACATCCTTTCTATAAAATATTTTTGAATGATGGAGATCGGTCCTCGCTATATTATGAACTGTTAGTCATAAAGTGGGCCCCGCACAAAGCCATGGCTAACTTCAATGCCCGGTTCCATACAAGCTAGAAGCAAATCCAAGTTGATATCCACCCACCACCCAATCTGGTGTTCATGTTCTACTTGAAATATATCAACCCCAACATCTCCATGATGATCCAACCTTTAGGAAAAACCACACTATTGGGTGCCTATAATGTCACTGTCAAAGCGGAGAACAATTTGATAGATGCCGGGAAGTTGCCACCTCAACCCATCATTCCTATGTTTCCAGAGATATCGGTTCCTTCTTAGGAGATTCCTTCTACCAGTGCGCTGACTCCTCCTCAATGTAGGTACACATATCTAAATGTATCACATAACGATGCTTCTACAACCAGCTCTTCGAAGGAAGAGATGAGCGAGTTCAAGGAAATGTTGTAGACAATTTTTAATGATATAACTATCATCAAGCAAAACCAGGTAGTGCCTCTGAGGTTGAGCTACCTGAATTATCAAGGTGGGAAACCTTATTACCAATAGAACCAATTTCAAGGAGGTGCTCACAGGAATCAGTAGGCGCAAACAACAAATCAAATAGTGTCGGTTCCTTCTCTACTATATAGTGCTAATCTAAGCTTGAGCATAAAGATAACTGTGGGGAAAAAAATTTAATTAATGACACCAACCCCTAGTGCTTCCTTTGTGGTGACTCACATATGCCCCGAAACTACCCGTGTGACAACCTACAACAAAAAGTGGCAGAGCAGCGCAGCCAAGGTGCAACATCAGATCCCGAAAGAGATGTGTATACCTCTTCACAAATGGACAATATGGTGCTCACCGCACAGATGTAGGGGATGTCACTAGAGCAAGAAGAAGACATCACTCCAAAACATGCACTCTTCTCGTGGATTGAAGAAGAAGAAGCGATGTTTTCCATTGAGGCATCCACATCTAAAACACCACAAGTATAGTCCAATTACAACACCCGATCAAAGAGGGGATTCATGGGTGAAGCAATCATCTTGCAACCTAAAAGTGCTTTTGACCAGATGCCTAGAACCTCCGTAGTGGTGCCATAATGTCCACCACGAAGGGAAATTGTTATAATAAGAGCTAAGGAGCAGAAACTTATGATTCCACCACCGTTCAATATGGCGAAACAATTAAAAAAATCATCTGCTAATGTGTCTTTGTGGGATATCTTAGCCATTCTTGAATAGAAGACATTACTACAGAAGGTTTTCCAGGAGGATACGAGCGCAACGCCAATGAAGTAGTCGCTCAAAGAAAAGGCTGATGATCAATCACCTCCTACCAAAGTTCTTAAAAATAGAACAACGAAAGCCCTTGTTGAAGTAAGAGATAAGCTAAAGCCTCAACCCTTCTTCTTAACTCTCATTATAGGGGAGAAATTATTACATAATTCCATGATCGACTCTAGTGCTAGCACCATAGTCATGCTCAAGCAGATAGTTGAGGCCTTAGGACTTTGCTACGAACCTTTAAAAACGGGGGTTATGCAACTTGATGGGAATAAAGTTGAAACTGTAGGCCTCATCGAAGACCTTCCCTTGACTCTATTCGCCTACCCTAGTATCACCATCCCTCAAGACATTGTGATCATAGATGTCCCCCCTATGTTTGGTCTCTACTTATCCTGAGAGTTTACTTCAAAGATAGGTGGGTATCTTTCTCTGGACTAGTCACATTTGATCCTAAGGACCAAGCATGGAGCTAAAATGAAGATAGTATCCAAGTCCTACGTTTAGAACATGCGGCTGATGAAGCCATGATCGAGTTTGAGGCTGCTCATACCTCTATCACCAAGTAAGAAATGTATTGCATTGAGCTACTAGAAGATGAAAAAGTTACTGGAGATTAGACTAATCAAGAAGATGTTCTCTTGAGTGAACATATGGATATTGATCTTTTTGACAACTACCATGCTATCGGGTTGGGAACCTACGTCATCTATGATGAAGATCAGGTGCTCCCAGGTTTTCAAAGAACCCAAGAGTGGTTAAGCCTCAAAACTATGGATGCTACACTTTGACAGAGCAAGATGCAAGGTTGATGAAGGAGTCGAGATATGTTTAATATTCCCACATAATGAGAAGACACTGAGGTCTTTATGCTTCTAGTTCACTTGCTTGAACAATGAAGTTGAATATGAAGGATTAGTGCAAGGTTTTAGCCTTGTGGAGCGAATGGGCATCAGGCATCTGATGGTGTTCAGATATTTTGAAATAGTGGTCAATCAAGTCTGAGGAATTTCTACGGCTAAGAATGTCCACATCCGATCCTATAAACACTGAGTTTGGGACTTGATTGAGGGCTTTGATGTCTTCAATATTCAAATGGTGCCTAGAGAACAAAATATAGATACAGATCGCATGACAACAATTGGATCCCCATTTGATCCTACCTCTAACCTCATTAACAACAAATACTCTATATGAGTGATAGTCCAACCAACCATTCCAAACAATGACCAAAGCTGGCAAGTGTTTGACAGTGATGAACACATTGCCTCATTCATCCAGTAGTCAGGAGAATTTTCTGACCAGCTACACCCAAAGATCACTGAATCTTATGAAGGACAAATCATTCAGTTGCAATCCAACAAGCTTCCAAGGGATTGGTCACTCTCAAAAATTATTTTGATTGTGATGATGTAAGAAATGACAAGTGAAAGTTTGTAGTAAACAAAGGTGACTATGTGTATCTTCAGGTCAGAGATGGGAGGAAGCTCAAAGTCGGGAAGGATGTCCCGCAACATGATAAAGAAAGGTTCATTGACTTTTGTGAAAAATATGGAGTGGTGGCCTGGTCATATGATGACCTTAGGGGATATGATCCTGATATCGTCCAACATACAATAGAGCTGGTGGAAGGTGCAAAACCATTACACCAAAAATAGAGGCTAGTGAATGCTAAGATTGAAGTGCTAATGGTGCAAGAATTAACAAAGCTAAATCCAATCATAAATTGTATTCTCAATCAAGCATAGTACGTGGGTATCCAATTTGGTCATGGTACAAAAGAAGAATAGAGATATTCGTCTATGTGTAGACTTTCAGGACCTAAATAGAGCATCCCTGAAGGATCATTACCCACTACCTTCAATGGAGTCCATCCTGTAGATGGTGGCAGGATCAGAGATGTTTTCCCTATTGGATGGTTTCTTCGGTTACAAGCAGATTTGGGTTAAAGAGGAAGATCAACATAAGACAACACTCACTACTAAGTGGGCAACGCTCACATATTCTAAGATGCCATTCGACCTCTCAAATGCAGAAGCCACCTTCCAGTGGGCAATGAATATCGCTTTTCGTGAACTAATCAACAAGATTATCCTAATATATTTGGATGATTTGATGGTGTTCTCCAAGTCCAAGGATGATCATTTTGATCACCTTTATATGGTGTTCAAGAAATGCCAGGAGTTCAGGATATCTCTGAACCCAAAAAAATGTCTTTCGAGTACCACAAGGCAAGCTATTGGGACACGTAGTGTCCAAAGGAGTTTCAATTAATCCTGAGTAGGTGAAATCAATCAAAGAGCTTCCCCTTCTAGTCAACAAGAAAGGCTTCTAGTCCTTCTTAGGAAAGGTAAACTTTGTTAGCAAATTTGTTTCTGACTTTGCAGAAATAATTAGGCCAATCACCGTGATGCTGAAAAAGGACCAAACATTTAAATGGACAAAAGAAGCCAGAGAAGCCTTTGAGAAAGTTAAGGATGTTATTTCCTCTGCTCCTGTACTGGTCAACCTAGACTTATCAAAGGAATTCATAATGGGTGTATTCAGTAGCAAGTCAAGCATTGCTACTATCTTAACTCAGAAAGATGATGAGGGCAAGGGAGAACATCCAATAGCATTTCATTCCTGAACCCTGAAGGAATATGAGACAAATTACAACTTTGTAGAGAGGAAAGTGTTCACAATAGTTAAGGGACTCAAGAAGTTTTGACACCAAATATCTTACAATAAGGTGATTGTTTATGTCATGTATTCTAGTGTACGCGAATATATCATGGAAGGAGAAATCATTGAGAAAAGAGCCAATTGGATCACCAAGATCCTCAAATATGACATTGAGGTCAAGCCTACAAAGACCGTTTGGGGAAGAGGACTGTGCGAATATCTTGTGTACAATGAAGAAATGGTCACCGAAGAAGAGAAGTTGGAGCTAGTCTTAATGAACAAGTCGAAGTCTGAAGGTTGTTGGCCGGTGGAAAAAGTGAGGTTTATGTACACAGGAAAATACTCATTAGGCCTTCCTTCTCAGATTAGGAGATTCTACTAACTACAAAACAACAGATACGTGCTCATTGAAGGGATCTTGTTCAAAACGAGTTTTAACGGCTTGCTATTGTGGTGTTTTACCACATAGCAAGCAAAAAGGTTCCTCGACACTTACCACAGTAGTCCTGTGGGTAGGCATTTCTCCACAAAGACCACTGCCATCAAAATCATGTGCATAGGGTACTTCTGGCTGACGTTATTCAATGATTCCTACTCCTTGGTAAAATTTTGTAAGGAATTCCAGTTCTTCGTAGGAAGAATAAAGAATTCCACAATGCCTCTCAATTTGATAATGGTTGATGAGCCATTTGTGCAATGAGGCCTAGACTTCATTGGAATGATCAACCCGATCTCCAGCGTAGGACATAAATGGATCTTGACGGCCACTAACTACTTCACTAGGTGGATAAAAGCCATACCACTGAAGAATGCAATAGAGGCAGAGATAGTGGACTTCCTAGAAGAACTGGTGACAAAATTTGGCCCACCCAAAACCATCATCTCTGACAATGCCAAAGCTTTCCTAGGCTGTAAGGTATGTCAATCTGCACTTACACATGGCATATTCCTTAAAGGATAATCAAAATACTACCCACAGGGGAATGACTTAGCCAAGTCGACGAACAAGAATCTGGTCCAACTCCTCAAAAGGATTGGGTTGGAATACCAAAGGGAATGGCATAAAAACCTCCGAGTAGCGCTCTGGGAAGACCACATAACGCCTAAGAAAGTCCTTAATACTTCGTTGTATGAGCTAGTATATAGAAAAGAGGTGCTATTTCCTATCTCCATGGAGATTCTGACACTACAATTACTAAAATCTCTCGAGGTGGAAAAAAAAGGCGCAATGGAGGTGTGGCTAGCCGAGTTGCTAGAAATACAAGAGAAAAGGGAAAAGTCCCTAATAGCCATGACTAAGTGCCAATAGGTGGTGAAACGGTGGTTTGAAAAGAAAGCATCTGACCAAGGTCTAAAGTGCGGAGACTTAGTGCTAAAGTTTAATGAAAGGGTTGTGAAGTCAGTTAGCACGAGAAGTTTGAAATCATTTGGGAAGGCCTGTTTAGGATAATTCAATGTAAAGAGCATAATGCATTTGAATTAGAAACCATGGAAAAAGAAGCGTTAGGAATTCCGGTCAACAAAATTCACCTTAAATTATTTAATTAAGCTTACATGTCCTACTGATGTAAATATGTTTATAGTGCTTTTCCTTTTCTTTCCCTTTTGTTTTGCTAGCCGGTCTCTTTTTATTTATTCTATGGTTCGAGGTGAAGGAGAATAGGTAACCCATTATTGCAGAGAGCAGGAAGAATAAACATACATCTCAAAAGAACAGAAAAATCAAACACCCATATGCAAAATTGAATTGATACATATATGCTGAAAAAGAAAAAAGTAACCCATGTTGCAGAATCTAGAAGCAAATAACAAGATGATTATATAAAGTTATATTTTCATTATATATATGCTTTAATATTTACATTTCCAAAATGGCTCAAGGGCCATGCTTCTAAAGTATATCGCTATATTTTGCTTCATTCATATATTCTACGAAAAAGCCTTTTTCAGGCATGTATACAAAAAAGAAACTAATTGATATGAGTTTTGTTTTTTTTTTAAAGAAAAAAGAAAAACATGGAGGTTTTTAGTCTACAACATGAGTAGCAGTAGTGGACGCATCAACCACAATGTCCACAACATCTTCATCCATAGGGTGTCATGTCCCCTAAATTATAGCATATTGAAACACCAATAATAAGATCAAACGAATATATCCATAATTAATAGAAACCAATAAAATCAATTTATAGTTAGCCAGAAACTGGTGGTGCCCGACAATCGGCTAATCATTCTGGCAGAATTTATGGTGGCAGAATAAATTATAATGGCTTCTTCCTCTGTTGGCGCTTATGTCAAGTGTCATGCGTACTGTTCGAGGGATAGAAATATTGAGATAAATTTTTCACCAACCAGTCATAACTCCGGTGCCAAGTGCTGACATAAGCCCTAACTCTTTGCTTTTATCTTTTTTTGTACTTCGGATCATGAAATATTAAGTTTGTCTTCGAGAAGCTTCAAGTAAATCATTTAGTATTCCTGTACTTCACCTTAAACAATATAATATTCAAATAAAACAATACATACAATAAGTTGTTGTACATCAAACGCAGACTTGGGAGGTTGCTTATGTCACCAGGTATGGCTCGAGTGTGCCTGCGCCATTTCACGCCGTTTCTTGCAGCCTCCATGTTTACTCTGCAATTTAATACACAACCAAACCTTCACTGCAAGTAATAAATGCTATCAACCATAAATAGCTCTCAGCTAGAGGAGATTTGCATGCTGCATGTTTAAAGTCTTTTCAGGTAGAATTCTACCAAACAGTTGACTGCTTTGTCTATATTTTCCCTTTCTTGCATACAGTCTACGAGGGCATTGGCAAAGAAAGAGTCCAACAACGTATTCTTCAGAGGTAGACATTGGGATCTCCATAATCACTCGAATTTTAACCTTCACATAGCATGCTTTCTCAATTATTTAATTTTTTAAAATAATCTTCAACAGTTTTAACATCAGGTATTATATAAGTAGTTTTATAAAAAATGATAAATAATGTATAAATTTTACTCTGGCCAATTTTATGGATGTAGAGTAGTTAGTTTTTTTTTACCTTTATTATTTCTCACAGTGAAATTGGGTTTATTTTTTCCTTTATTATTTCTCATGGTAAATTTAACCGGCCATATGTTTAAGTTTAGTGGAGCCCAGTCAATATAGATTGGGGCATTAAAAGTTTAAATCAGCTTATCTATGTAATCTCTGCTTTTAGCTTTTCCCCAATAAAAAATTGTTCCACACCTGGAGGCAATTGACTGTAATTTCAACACTTCTTTGGCTGAATGCCAAAGAATGACTATTAATTTTAGTTTGTCTTTATACATAAATTTAAAACGGGTGCTCTCTTCTTCTTTTTTAATAAAAGAGGGTAAAAACTTTATTGAATCATAACAGCATTACAAAGTCCAAAGAAGGAAGCCACAAGGGGCCAAAACAACAAGAATTAATTCACACCCAAGAAGCACCTCATATCCTCAGCAACCCACTCCTCAAGAACAGGGGCCATATCAATAGGGAGATTGCTCCAATCATCCACAGACCAAAAATCAGTCTTTTCCGACACCCATCTAGCCAGCCCATCAGCCACCCTATTCCACTCCCGTGGAATATGACGGAAAACAATGGACTCCAAGGTAGAGGACAGAGAAATAATCTGTTTGACAACCACAGCTAGCTGCCAATTCACATCCTCCAAATTTTGATTATTCAACATATCAATAACCACCTGAGAATCAGCTTCACAAACAATCCGCCGCCATCCAAGGGAAACCGCACGCTCAACCGCCAAGAGAATAGCGCTAGCCTCCATAAGATTATTAGTTTGCAAACCATGATACATAGAAAAGAAGAAAACCACCACTCCAAGGCTATCTCTACCAATACCACCAACCCCAGCATGCCCAGGGTTACCTCTAGAAGACCCATCAGTATTAATTTTCAACTCCCCTAGAGCAGGTGGGCACCAAAAGCCCTCACGAGCAACCCTCTCACGCCCACGCCTACGATGCACTTTACTCATAATACACTTCCCCCCTGTGGCAAGACCCAGGGAATTTACAACACCCAAGTCCCCAGGAGCAATCGGCACAGACAAGTCACACTTTGCAGTTAAAGTCTCCAGCAAAGCCCCAAGAATTCGCCTCCAAAGTTGCCCCACGAGCAATTTTTTATCCAAGAATATTCTTCTGTTACGTTCCAACCAGATTTGCCAAACAATCAAACTAGGACCAATGCTCCAAGCAATTTTAAGAAAAGAGGTTGTAGCAGGAGAAGAACCCTGTCTCTTCCAAAATCCTCCAAAGAAGAGACATGGCAACACGGTAAGCTCCAAAGATTCCACCAGTGATGCCAGATAGTCTTAACAAAAGAGCACTGAAAAAATAGATGTGATAAGCATTCATCATGCTGACCACATAGAATGCACATGGAGGGGCCCTGGAACCCACGTTTGCAAAGATTATCCCAAGTAAGACACTTACCTTGAACCACGAGCCAAGAGAAAAAATTACACTTAGGCCAAGCAAATTTATTCCAAGCATGCTTCCACCAAGAAACCTGGGAGCTTCCAAAGACCTGTTTATCCAAAACCTGATAACCAGAGGCAACCGAAAATTTTCCTTTCAAGTCAGGTCCCCAAGCAAGCACATCAGCCCCTTGGAGAGAATTGCAGACACGACTCGATAAAATCTTAGCAAGCTCTTGACGATCCTCCACTGCACCACCAGGAGGCCAATCCAAGGGGCTCTTCCACCTAGACACAGAAATTTGACCCAAAGATTGTTGAGATTTAAAATCAGCCACATGCCTCCAACCCGCCTCCACAAAAATCTGGCACAAATCTTGGAGATGGGGATGAGATGACACAATGGGTGGGTATCCATCCCAAGAATCATACCAGAAAAGAGCATCTCGACCCCCATTACAAATCCAACAAAGTCCCTGTTTAACCAACTTGGCACCACGTTTAAGGGTACTCCAGATCACAGAGCCTTTCCCCTCCATACTAAACCTTGATACCGCCCTACTTTCTACTGCCCCCAAATATTTGAAGGTCAGAATTTTAGCCCAACACATATGCTGTTGAGAGCACCAGCGCCAATACAACTTAGCAGCCAAGGCCTGCCCATTCAAATCAGCCCGCCGTAAACCAAGACCCCCCTCTTGCTTTGGCCTACAAACAACATCCCACTTCACAAGACTCCATTTTCTATGAAGAAGATTACTAGCCCACAGAAACTGACGAGACAATTTCTCGAAATCTCTAATAAAACTTGAAGGAGCAGAAAGAACAAAGCATTTATAAATAGGAAGAGCCTGGACCACCGACTTTAAAAGAGTCACTCTACCTGCTGAAGAAAGCCACCTGCAAGTCCAATGACTGACCAATCCTCGAAACTTATCAAGAGTCTCTTGCCAAAACCTTTTGGGGAGAGAGCGAACAACAAGAGGGATTCCAAGATAGGAAAAAGGAAGCGAACTAATCTGAAACCGAAGGATACCAGCAATTCCCCTTTGAATACCTTTAGGAGTGTGGAAGAAATATATGGACTTCCCCTCATTTATGCATTGCCCAGAAGCTGCCAAGTAACTGTCCAAAACACTGCGCCAGTTGAGAGCCTCCTCAACCTTAGCCCTACCCATCAAGGCAGTATCATCTACAAATTGCAGATGAGACTGAGGGGGAATACCATCTCCCCAACTCCATCCTTGAAGCAATCCACTAGCAACCTGAGCACGAATGAGTCTTCCCAGGCCTTCCGCAAGGAGGATGAATAAGTAAGGAGATAGGGGATCTCCTTGCCTAAGGCCTCTAGAAGCACCAAACAAACAAGTGGGCTCACCATTGATAAGCACCGAAAAGGAGGAGGAAGTGACACAACTCCTAACCCATTCAATCCAACCCTTAGCAAAGCCAAAAGCTCCAAGGATTTTAAATAGAAAACTCCATTTAACACGATCATAAGCTTTAGCCATGTCTAACTTGATAAACATAGATTTATCTTTAGAGGATTCCATAGAGTGGATGGCCTCAGCAGCAATAGCTACCCCATCCATGATCTGTCTTCCAGCAACAAAACCCCCCTGCTCTTTAGAAATTAAGTCATCAAGCCAAGGCTTCAGCCTTTCTGCGATCAACTTAGTAATAATTTTATTCACAACATTACATAGAGCTATAGGCCTAAACAAATCCAAAGAGTTAGCTCCCACCTTCTTAGGAATAAGAGCTAAAAACGTAGCATTTAGGGACTTCAACATTTGTTTATGCATAAAGGATTCTTGGACAACCTCTAAAAGGTCCAATTTAACCACTTCCCAGAACTCCTGAAAAAATTCAATGGGGAATCCATTAGGCCCAGGAGCTTTACCTTTCTTCATCTGGAATACAACCTTCTCAAGCTCCGACAAGGTAATAGGAGCAAGCAATGAGTCATTCATTTCATTAGTCTTAACTTGGGATCTGATACGTTACTTCATCCTCCTCAGGGGCATGAATCTCGAGAGAAAAGGGTGAGAGAAACATGAATGCAGTATTGATAGAAACAGAAGAGGACAAAATTCCCCATTAAATTTATGAGAATGAAAATAGCATTACCTTCTCTCGATCATGGCCGGATTATGGGCAGTGTTTGATCCGGCTGGAGCCATTCTGTCCCGGACTTTTGTTTCCAAAATCTTCTCTTAACTCCCATTCCTCAAGCTCTTTTGTTGCATCAACCTCTAATAAACTCAGCTCCTGCAGAGGCCTTGATCTTAATTTGTCGTGAATAGGTCTAGATTATCTGGCAGCCTTTGCTTTTCACGAAATAAGTTGCCAAAATGCTGCCTATTCCATCTTTTCAATGCATGTTAACATCTGGGCATCTTTGAGAAAAGTACACTGGCGGTGCCATATCTTTGGCTTCCCAGTCCCACCAACAGGAGCAAGCATGAGAGGTTGTCCTAAGCCACATGGTTGGAACAAAATGCATCTGCTTTTGCAGATTTGAGGCACATGTGTACTATATAGGCCAATGATCGGAACCCGACCATCGAATTTGAGCTTATCAACCACTGTCCCCCACCCAAAAACTAGACACCAAAAAATCCTCAAGTCTTCGGAAATACGAAGCATCGCCAATTCTCCCTATTCTGAAGTAAAAAGACCATTGCCAGTTTGATATCCACAAGATTTCAGCGAGATATTGTCACAGAACAGCCATCTGACCTCAACCTTGCAATACCTGGGTTTTCACACCGTCATTAGCATTAAATCGCCTCCAACTGTCCAAGATAGTAGGGAAATAAGCCTCTAATTCAGCAGATATTGGACTAAAAGTTGCTCTTACCATCACAGTATATTACGATGGAAAGGCAATTTCCCCTGACATAAAACAAGAGGCCACCCTGGAAAGGGAGGACCTGAAAGACACCCACCAAAGGGGGCAAATCTTACGCGGGTTCCATAAACATGCCACCCCGCCAGAAGACCCTTGAGCACCAATGCATTGGCATCCACCATTCCCCCATAACTTAGGAACTAGATCCATCATACCCTCCACAGAGAGCTTAGTCTCCTGCAAAAAAAGAACATCAGGCGAATGACACCTAATCAAATCCCGAACAGCTTTTTGTCTAGGGCCACTGTTCAAGCCCCTAACATTCCAAGAGAGAACTATCATTTCGAGGGGCATGAAAAATGCGAATCCAGAGTCTTGACCGACCCTGACTCCACCAAAGTCTCCCCTATCATCTTAATCTTTTCCTCATCCTTCTTCCTTCCCAGCTTAGAAATTTTCTCCGGCCCCCCCTTCTTGAGAACTTTTTGCAGAACACCCAACTGAGAGGACGCCTTAATATTCTTCTTGCCCACCTCTGGACCAACTTTTTGCAAAAGGTGAACCTTATCTACACTATCTTTCACTACCTCAGCACTACCACCCAACTCAACCTGAACCTCCATTTGACGATCTGTCCCTAGAGTCGAAGTCCCATCAGTAAGCGGAGCCATAATCCCCTCTGAGTTGAGCAAAACCTGACTAGAATCTTTCCCAACCTCATCTAAGCATGGCACTCCCATACCCCCCTCCTGTTGGGGAGTAAGCATTGCCTCAACTAAAGGGCCATGCTGATCAATATCCAGAGTCCCCTGATCTAGATCCAAAAATCCTGGGTTCACCTCCTGTTGACTAAGATCCTCTAGCACCTCAAACCTGTTGAAGGTGTCCTCCTCCTGCCTGTCCTTCAAAGTCCTTTTATGACCTTTATTTCTATTTCGGCCTCTAACAGGAATAAATCCATCTTCCCTACCACCAGAACCCTGAATGGGGTCCTTGCCCTTATCCACCCTAGGTGGATTAGCTGAAGGTTGAGAAGAATGAGCCTCCAAAGGCTTGGCCTTTGGACATCTGCGCAGGAGGTGACCATACTCATGACAAAAACGACAACGAAAGGGAAGTGTTTCATAATCCAGCTGTTGCACCCATGAATAATCTCCTGCACTCACTTCTAACGAGTCTGGCAATGGCTTACTTAAATCAATTTCTACACAAAACCGGGCAAAAGTCATTACCTTTTTGAATTGTGTTTGCTAAGAAGAACCCACAGGTTTCCCCAGCTTCGAGGCTAATAGGCACAACACATCCTCTCGCCAGCATTCCACAGGGAGCCTTGGAAGACGGACCCAAACCGGAACCCGATTCGGAAGTTCCTCTGCCGGGTTGAAGCCATCATGCCATGGCTTAATAAATAAGCCCACCTGGTTATAAAAATACGGGCCCCCTTCAAAAATCCTATTCCGATCAGCCAAACAATCAAAAGTAACCATGAAGTAGTTATTTGCCAGGAGGCGGATCTCCATCTCTCCCTCAGGCATCCATGTCTTTTGAGCCCACATCTCCAAGAATTGCAAAGAAATTTTCAAACCTAAGAATTTGCAATAAAGAGAATGTCGTGCATAATAATCAATGTCTTCAGCCAACATCTCCATTGGAATGACTACGCTCGGCCTCTCTTTACACCGTTCGAGGCACCCATTAATCTTTGAAATTCTAGGCCCCCCTACTGAGCCCATCTCGACTTTCTCCGGTTCCACCGAGAAAAGATTATTATCAAAAATCTTCGAACCCTGTGGAGAGGGTTTCGATCCAAAAGCAGAATGAAAGTCCATATTGGGACAAACCCTAGAAGATTCTCCAGTATCCATCAAAGAGCACACAACGCAAGATGAGCAAGCAAGGCCCAAATAAAACCAAGAGCCCTTCGAAGAAGGCACACTCCACTGGACACCAAGGTCGCAACCCCCCAACCCCAGAATACACACCTGCTGCAAAAGAAAAGAGCCTCCCCCCAAATAGCGTAAAAAAACCCACCCCCAAGAAGCTTCAGAGAAGAAGAGAACAAATCTGACCCCCAACTACACATGCAGCCACCAAAAGACCACATGCAGGCCGAGCCTAGATGGCTGCGGCCTCATGCAGCGCTTGCCAAAGTTCATTATAAATTATATTATTAATAAAACATTAAACTCGAATTTTTATTTACAAAACGCATTGAATAACAATCCACATGATAAACAATTAATAGAGAAATATAAAGTAACAAATTTAAATTGAAACCCTAGCCGAAGCCCACGGCTCAGCCTTTGCGCAAATGGGAAGGGCGCAACCATGAGGGCTGCGCTGCCCGCGTGGGCGCAGGGGAAGGGTTTCGGCCCTCCCCTATCCACTGCAAATAATTTAATTTTTTTTTTTAAATTTGCCGTCTGTAAAATTCAATTCCGAATTTAAAAAAATGTTTTATTTACTGTGCGAAACATGGCGGAAAATGCATACGGGTTTCGCCATTTTGGGATTATAAAAGAAAATTAAATATAGTATGTATATGTATATATATATAAATATATATACATACACATATATATTTATATATAATTAATTAGAAATTTACACAATAACAGATTATTGGTATCCTATAATTTCTTTCAACTAAATTTCCTACAGAAATTGATTAATTAATCATTAACCTATTTTGTTTCACAAAATTTCAATGCAATCTCAAATCCTCAAAATTAATCTTTGTTTGCCCTTTTTGTATCTCTAATTTTTTTTTTTTTTAAAAAACATTTTCACAGAGATTCAAGAAAATTTTAACAGCAGAAAAATTTTCTTTCTTTTCTCTTCAATAATAAATTTCATGGATCTTTCCTACTATAAAATCTTTACAAATATTCCCGAGAAATCAAACACAGGAAAAACTAAACTACCATTTTCTCAAACATTCTTTTCAAAAAAAATAATCAAATTTTAATACTAGAATACCTGTAAATAGAAGATTGTCTGTAGATGAAACCCCTTTTTGCCAGTAACGCACAAATCCCCAAAAGCTTTTCCAATCAATGCAAAAGTTTCTCCCACCAAGATCCTTTGAAAGATCTTCCACAAAGATTCACAACCCAAAAATAGAGAGATAACAACTTCTAAGAAGATTACAATTTTTTTTTAACACAGTAAGAGAATTTTGCAAATATGCTCTGATAATTTCCCCGTGAGGAAATTGAATAACCCCTGTCAATTTTCCCGAGATCCACAATAACCTCTCTGTAACAAATTTTCAACAAACCAAATAAATGCAACTTGCACACTTGTCAAGAAGTTGCAAATATCTTCTCAACAACTTCTCGGCAATTTTTGCCCTTTTAATTTTGCATGCAAATTTCAATTTTATTTAATTTAAATTTTGAAAACCAATTTTCCATTCACATGCATTTTATTTTATTTTATTTTATTTTTCTAATTTTCCACAATTTAATTAATTTTCAAATGCAATATAAATTTCACACTTAATAATTTAATATAATTTATTTATTTATTTAATTAAAATAGTTTAATCTTTTTAAGATCAACTATTTAACCAAATAAGCTAATTAATGAATTAAATTATTAAGCAAATAATTTCTTCTACATTTAAACATTAATTTAAATAACAATAATTAAAAACACAATAACCAACATTAAAATTAACCAAATTTACCTTTTCAAAACGTTTTAACCAAACAGAAAATACAAGACAAACCTATGACTCAAAACTGAAAACAAACAAAGTACTAAGACTAGGGTTAAAGACTAGACTAGGGTAAACCAGACTACTATCTCCCGATCAACATTTCCGTTGAGTCTTGACACGCTCAGACCTGATTACACAGGTGGAGTCGGTGTCATGTACCTGCAAATCCTGCAACAAGCAAATAACGTGCATACATATATATAAATAAAGCATTAAACAAGCACACCGTGCGGAGAAAATCACAGATATCACAGCGCACTCACAAGCGAGAGATGCGATTCTGTTCTCCACACCAATACACTTCACAACAAACTGACGAAATAAATGTTGTTAGTCCATCATAACATGTACATAACAATAACAACTAAAATTAACATCTACGCTAAATCATATCATGTCTGAAAACAATAATCACCATACAAAGTATCATCATGTCACAGAATAATCCACTATCGCTCAAAACCAGCGATCAAAATATCCAACAAAACATCATAGATCTAATAGTGTGAAAAAGTATCAACAGAAAGCATAGCATAAACGGAGGGGTACTACATTAGCCATGGTCAATTCATCAAATTGGTCAATTTTTTCCTCATAATATTTATCACAACCATCCTCATTTAGAAATTCTTCCTCACTACTCAAATAAAGTGTAACACAATTCAAAGGGTCATGAGGAAGGAAATATGAATCACATCATAAGTTATCCTCTTGATAATTCACATGCTTCCTTCTTAGATAATCTAGTGTGTCATTGTCATGTTTTCATAAATTTAAATTTTTTGAGGTAGACCACTTATAATTTATTATTCTCTTTTAGACCAATAAATATTGTATGGCTTATTGTGCACTAGTTTCCCTTGATTGAAATGTGTGGATGCACCATATGGTGGTAGCCCCTACTCATTTCACTTCACCTTGTAGTAAAATTCTTATGTATCTCATTAGTTTATCCAAGTTATCATAAGTTGAGAGAGATTTATTTATAACAACACTATCTAGTTATGACAACTTTATATCAACTCTTTTTTATTTGTTTACCAGATGCCCTCAAATTATTATCAATGTTTATGATAGTTACATATTATTTTCTAAGTGTTTGAGGGATTTAATTTCTCTTAATAAAAATCCAATCTTAGAATTAAAAGTTCCATAATACAAAACAAGACATATTAACTCATTGGGCTTAAGGTGTTGAGGCACCATTCTCATATTAAGGATGAGCCAACTGTTGAAATATGTTACCATCACATTGATGCTTTATTTAATGGTGGTAAGCTCATGAATAGAAAAATTTGGGTCAATATTGAATCCCAATACTACATTTTGAAATCATCTACAAATTCTTCCCAAGAAGAAATGTTATTCTCTAGGATATTCCTATACCACTCTTTAGCACTATCCTCTAGAGAGTACAACTACACAAACAACTTCATCATCATATCCACATCCTACATTTCATACTCATTTATGATACTAATCAAATATCTTAGGCTCTTCTCTCCATGATTAACACTTTTTCCTTGAAATTTTAGAATTTACCCTCTAATTTCATGTGGGATCATATTTGGATGATTTGGGATGTCATAGAAGTCAAGTTTCTTGTACCTTTATACTCCTAGAGGTTTTCAAAATGGTGCAAATATTTGAGCATGTTTTCTAGATTTGATCTCCAAATATTATCCCACATTTTGATGTCATTGGTTTTATTGATTCTATGGAACATTTTGAGCAATGTAATAATTTCCCATCTGCTAGTGAGTATCTTGGGCATGAGCCTAAATTAGTTGATCAATTTTAACTTGAATTTCTTGTCTTCTCCACCTAACTTAGTCAATTAAGTCTAACTATCCATCTAGAATTTTTTCTCTTTCATTGGTCTCATTTTATATCTACTATTCAACATCATGGGAAGTTTGATCAAATAAGGATCTATTGGAACCTGTAGATGAAAATTTGTGTTGGTCCACTTGGTGTGTATCCATACATTGATTAGGAATGTCGTATATTCTCACATTTATATTTTCAAGTTGATTCCTACCTATTCTACAAATTGCAATATTATTTATTCTTACATCATACTCATCAACATTAATTCTTCTCATTTTAAAGTATTTGATCAGTTGAATCATCAAAATTATATTGATAATGATCCCTTAAGTCAACAAAAACATTGCCTCTACTTGAAATGCTTAATTTCTCTTGGTTTCTTTTTGATTGAAGGATTTCCTCCATCCTTTTTTCCACTTAGCATGTTGATTTCTTACGTTACCTAAATTACCTCCTTATGTAGGTTGATTTGCACACTATCTTTTTCTATCCATGGTAATAGAAAATATAAAACCAAGTTCTTAAAATCGATTCACCAATCCAAAAATGGAAGATGGAAACTTTCTTGATAAAATTACTACTACTACAAAATTAAAAAAATATTTGAAAACACACGCAATCCTTATAATTTGGAAATTATCTTCAAATTTTTGATAGTTGCTCCCTATTAATGATACCATTTTATTGGTGTACTTTGACAGGATTTCAATATTACCAAACACAATGCAAAAATTTGAGCTTCTTATTTTTAAATAGTTCAAAATATTTCCAATTTCCTAAGATTTGGTAATAGCTAACATGTCCCCAACAATGATTCCATCTTGTTGGGTGCCAAAAATGTTACTTAGCTTCCTAGAATAGAATCGCATTCACAAGGCTAGGTTTGTCATCAAGCAATGGAAATTTATTCATCAATAAAATAATGGAGGGTTTAATTTCAACTCTCTAAGATTGGGTTCTATCTCTTGCGCTTTTAGCTCAACTTAAACTCTAGAGAGTATTCCTAGAGGCTTGTAATAAAACAAGTAATTGAAAATTATGATAACAAAACCCAAACTATCAATGCAACTCCAAATATTCTCACTAAGAATGAGAGAAACTAGTTACCCTACTACCTTTATATATGTGATTATATACCATCACAATGATGGTAAGGTGAGAGAAAGATGTATGATTCACCATTTTTTTATAATGGCTTTCCCTATGTATAATGATGTCATGAAGTGCACTAACTAAAACCAAACTAAAAAAGGTTTTTTATCCTTGTTTTCTATTTAATTAGTGACTACATCAAATTATTCCCAAATCAATGCCTATTTATGGGTTACAAATTTAAGTTTGCAAGAAAAGGGACACAATGAAGATTAAAATAATAGGTTTCTAATACAAATTTTAGGATGTGTGCATTGCATATTAAATATAATTATTTATCCATAACCAAACTTCATAAGTTCATATATAAATTTTGAATAATCATTACAATGTGTAATTATATCAAAATTCTCCCATATGTTCAAATAAGACTTACATTCATATGTAGCGCTCAGAAAATTAAGTGTTTTCAATCCATTTAAATCAGCATTAAAGAGAAATTAAGAGTATTAAATTTATTCAAACCATTATAAAAAGGTTTCCAAGAAGTCAACATTGTTCATAACACTTTCAAATGATATTAATAAAGAGAATTTAAATTGCATTTCATATATATAATAAATACATCAATGTAATGTATCAAGATTATACAAAACATAAGTATTTCAAATGACTTTCTCATGTACATATATTCAACCTTACTTGGAAGAATCAACAATTCTAATAGAAACATCTTTTCTATGCTAAGTATAAAAACTTTAACTCCTCAAAACAATGTTACATTTCAAATCATACTTCTATTTCAAAGTTACAACAGAGAATGTCAATTACATATACATTAAAAATGGGCTTCACAAGCCAATGCTGAATAATACACAAGTACATTAATAGCAAATAAAACTTGGAACCACCAACCGCCGTGACACCTTCGGTCTTCTTGCGAGCTAGGGCCAAGAATGTGATTCAGGCGCCTTTTCCACCAACCACGAAGTCCATGACTTCCCCGGGTCCCTTCCTAACTCGAAGGAATCCCCGGCCCTGCATAAAGGAGCCTAGCAACCCGAAACAGTAAAACAGGAGGGAACTCTCGATGCGTGCCTGATGCCTATATGCATTTCTAACATGAGAAATAAACACATTTCTTGCAACAGGAGGTGGCAGAGACTCAAATAAATTTCTAGGCTTTTAAAACAAACAATCCATCTATTTCAATGGTACAGTGCTTGGCCAAGCAATATAATACAAGTAATGGTAGATTAGAAAAGGTAATACTACCGTCTCTGTTTGCCCACCTTCAGCACCCTGTCCCGGAAGTTACCATAGTGTAGTATAAATAAATACTTAAGCAGAAACTTTATACATTTTCATACATGCTTCAATCATTCAATCAATTCTAAAGAAATGAATTTTCAGAACCTCCTTTGTAATTCAATTGTAAGATGTCATTTATTCTTTGGTAAGTGTCCCTTTCTGATTTGGATAAAGGCTCTGTTTTAAAGAAGAACATATATATATATATATATATATATATATATATATATATATATATATATATATATATATATATATACCTATATATATATATCTTGATATTTAAATTTTAAATGAAAGTAAAACGGTGTTTTATATTTTTCCAATACATTCTATTCTTTCAAAGCTCATTGGTACAGCAGTTTAATTTGTTCAATACAAATTCTGAGTAATAATAATATACGTGCAATTGCAATTTATTGAAATTCTGAGGTTTGAAAGATAATCTTTCATTCAGATTTTTATGTTGTATTCCTTTACTCAGGATTGTACTGCTTTAAAGTAATCAAGATGCTTTCCAGTTTACATGGTGTCTCGAAAACTTTTATGTTCTTGTTTTAGGTTTAACAATTCGAGATATTTGTGTATAATCAACAGAGTTCATACTACTTTCTGATACATGGCTTCTCAAGACATTTCTATTCTTGTTTCAGGTTTAACAATTCTGAGGTAATGGTGTATAATTAACAGAGTTTATACTATTTTCTGGAAATGAGTTTCCTGCTTCAATTTGTATTTTGGCACATAATTAATAGAGTTCATACTATTTTCTAGAAATGAGTTTCCTGCTTCAATTTGTATTTTGGCACATAATTAACAGAGTTCATACTATTTTCTGGAAATGAGTTTCCTGCTTCAATTTGTATTTTGGCACATATATGCATGGATATCTATTTATATATGTATATATATATATATAAGTATATATATGTGTGTGAAGAAATTCATGTACAGCTGTGTATAATTTGAAGTAAGAAATTATGGTTTTCAAATCTATTCAAAGAATTCACTGGCCGTGCACACCGAACAGGATATTTTACATGGTTTCCTTACTGGCATTGTACGACTAAAGGGCTCAGGAAAGCCCTTGCCCCTCCCATGGGGAGGGGGCGGGCTGTGAGGGGCTTGCGCCTCCTCCACAGGCCGTGGACTATGGAGGGTGCGAGCCTCCCACAGTCCACGACCTTCCCATGGGGAGGGCAAGGGAAATAATTCCCTTAGCAATTTCAAAACTCATAAAAAAATAAAGACATTTTCCCAGTATAAACTGCATTCGAATTTATCACAAGACATTTTGATTTTATTGAGATGACAAAATTTTTTTATGCAGACTAGATATGCAGACATATAATTGTAATTACACTTGAGATCATTTCAATAAAATGCAGACTTGCAACAGAACGAAAACCCTAACTCTGAAGAAGGAATGTGTATTCTATAATTGCAACACAGAGAAGTAAGCTGTTACCCAGATTTCAAAATGAAATTGGAAAGATTTCTCAGTTGTTTGTACTCTAAACAGAGAATAAAACATTTCCTTACTGTAGTTTTTAAAATAAAATCAAAAGAAGGCATAGCAATGAAGAGAACCTAGCAAAATTTGCTTCCAATGTAGATGTTCAACAATACCTTCTTCGCCTCTGTTCCAGAGCTCTCCGATATGACTCAATCAAAGTCCTCTTTTCTTTCTTAAAGCCCTCTTCCTCTTTTTCGAGGATCATGCATAAAATTTCTAGATGACAGATGAAATTCTCATGCAATTTCCAAGGATTGCCACATGCCCAGTGAATTGTTGGTTTTAAGACAGAATTTCCAAGCCCAATGTTCTCTCGGGCTGTTCATTCTTCATTCTTTTGGAAAATTCACCATATAGCCAAAATAGAAATATATTTATCCCTTTTTATGCAAATCTATGATTTCATTTATGCAAAATACAATAAATTTACTCTTTTATTTATTTTGTTTTATTTATAATTAAAATTTCATTTATGCAAAACCGATTTATATTTATATTTATTCTTTTATTCATTTTGTTTTTATTTTTAATTACATTTCTTTTAAAAAATAGATTTATCCTTTTTGTTGCTTAAATATATAATGAGGAATAATTAAAATAGAATAAGCCATATTATTTTCATCATTTCTAAGGTTAATTAAACCGTAATTTAAATTTGCTATGCTATCATTTTCACGCAATCACATTGAGAAACAAACAAGACCTAATGCAGCTACATGCTTTAAGTGGTGTGTGCGTAATCGAGAGCTTCTCCTCTTTTAACCTGTCGGAAAGCTAACCTTCTTTCCCTTAATCACACTCTTGGCCTTCGATCACCTTGGCCTTCGATCACCTGCCACTCAAATGCACTCACGCGTGTAAAAATGAAAGTGTATTAGTAACCATTATAGAAACATAAATTTAAACAACAATTAATCAACATTCCTATTTTATATAAATGCACTCATAATTCTTGAAAGAAAATAATTATTTGTTTCTACATTCCCATACATCAAAGCATTGTAGTATATTATATTGCTTTAACACGTATCATAATTCGTATATTAAATCTCATAAAGTCATGGTCAAACATTATAAAAAATAAGTCATGGTCAAACATTATCAAAATAAGTCATGGTCAAAATAGCGTCAAAGTATGAGACGTGACATCATAGCACCAAATATGATGAGGGGAATCTTTATAGTATTATGAAATACCGTGAACATGTAATAATGAATTTAGAGACACTAAATATGCAACATACTCTAGTGTAGTACCCTAACATATTCTAACAACAATTACTACCCTCCTACAATTGATTATCAATGAGTAAAACCCTAGAATTTGTTGACATCTTCTCTACTCTAAGAATAATCTTTGATACCCATTGAAAGAATAAAAAATATCTAAATATACCCCACTAGTTGAAACCCTAACTATGGCACTATAGAAATGATAGATCCATGGCTAAGGATGAATCCCATCCAAAATTAGTGTCTCAAATTGAAGGAAGGGTTAGGCATTAATTTCTCGTAACTAGGAGAAAACCCCGAGCATTTAGTTTTGGCACCCAAAATCACTTTAAAAAACACTTCATTAATATTCCCAAGTGGGTAGCAGAAGTGAAAGAAGATATGGAACCAAAACCTTGAGGTTTCAGGTTCTTGTTGGAGCCCATAATCTAGAGAAGAATAATGGGTTAGGAGTATGAAGTGGAAGCAGACCTAGAACTAAAACCTGGAGGTTTCAAGTTCCTATCAAGGTCTAAGATTCAAGGAGGAACAATGCATTGGGATTCAAGAGAAAAGTTAGAACTATAAGTAGAACCATTAGGTTATTGTTATCTATCGAGGCGCAATATCTAAGGATAAATAATGGTTAAAGAGTTAGGAGCAGATGCATACCTAGAATCAGAACCTTGAGGTTTCATGTTCCTATCAAGGTTTAGAATCTGGGAAGGAATAGTGGATTGGGAGGACCAAGATCAAAAGTAGGCCTAGTATTAGAACCTTGAGGTTTTAGGTTTTTTGAGGCCCAAGATTTGTGGATGAACAATGGGTCAAGAGTTCATAGTGAAAGTGGATATGGAACCAAAACCTTGAGGTTCTTGGTTCTTGTCAAGGCTCAAGATCTAGGGAGGAACAATGGGATAGGATTCAGGAGTGGAACTAGACCTAGAACTAGAACCTTGAGGTTCCAAATTATAAGTTCCTTCTAAGGTCTAGGATCTAAGGAGGTTCCAATTTCCTATTAGGGCTTGGAATCCAACAGATATCAAAGGAAAAGGAACATCCCTAGGGCTTGAAAAAAATCACCAACTCCAAAAATTTAGAAAACCCAAGCACATTCCATTATTAACATCATATAGGCCAATTTCCCAAATATGAAATCTCCATGAGAGCATTTAATTCCTTTTCCTAACACCCAAATTGGTAATATCCTCTTTAAATCCCAATATTGACTTGTTCTAAGCAATTTTTACTTGTTCTAAGTATTTTTTCTATTCAATTCCTTCCTACATAATATCCAAGACTTATAGAGAACAAATATTTTTCCCACACTAACATGAGTACCCCATTTTTCCAAATTTATGCATTTTAGATATCATGTATTAATATCAAAATATTAAAATATAGTTAACAATATTTATGATTTGAAAGCTAAATCACACACCTAATATTTATATTTCCAAGGATGGGAGGGTTAAATAAAATATGTATATTACTAAGTATATCCAAACCCTAATAAAAACATAATGAGTATATGTGAATATAAGTAAATCAAACCCTTAGAAATATGAAATTCAATGATAAATCAAAATTGTATTTGATGTGAAATAACCTAAAATAATTAAATTTATAAACTTAAGTAGTCAAATCCTAGGTGTGTCAGCATGAGAAAGTTCACAAAAAATTTGAAGGAAAAATATTATTTTCTTAGTTTAATATAGGTTAGTTAAATGAATGTCCACAAATAAGAACAAATCAAGCTATATTAATTAATCATCCCACTAGGACTTATAAATTAAATGATGTATATAAAATTAAATGAGAATGTGATGCAAGATAATCTAGGTTTTTAAATAATGTTGCATATAAAAAAGAATTTTTTTATTTTTATTTTTTTTTTGGTTTCTTATAGGTTTACAATAATATTCTAGTCATAATATGTTCACCAAAACTTGTGGTTCTCACCATAAAGGAAAATACTTATTCAAAACTCATCACCAAGCATGTCAAAGTTCAAGGTTAGAATCACTATTCTAATTATGTGGTGACCATATGAGCTTTGAAAAGTATTTGGTTATATTTCTAAGCTCATTGATCCCAAGGATATTTTGTGTGAGCTATATGGATATTTATTCCATATTTTTTATTGCATTCATCTCAAAAGGTTCCCTTCTACATGATACATGTTTATATGTTTCATATTACATGAATATTTTATCCATCTTGTGGCTAATACAAATCATTATAGACGATAAGGATCACTTTATAAACTTGACTAGCAATAATTTGAAGGTATTTGTATTTGGTTTCTAGCCCTAAGAGAATAATTATATTAAGATTTTAGATGTTCAATAGTAGATTGGAGAATATTGTAAGATAATTGGAGAATCTCTAATTCACACGATACTTATACCCATATCTCATTGAAGATAAGGCCTTATGTTATAGGGAGATTATGGTGAATCATAATAAATTTTATGATTGTGGATCAATAAATTATATTATTTTTAATTATCATGTTAGTTGAATCTTGGTGCTTGTTCATGTTAGAGATTAATATATATTCATTTGATAATTATCTAATTCATACTATATTTGTATTCATATCACATTAAGGACAAGGTCTTATTTTGTAGGGAACTTATATGGTGAACTATAATATATTTCATGGCAATGAATCAATAAAATATTATATTGTTTTCAATTCTCATGTCAATTGAATCTTGGTGTTTATTCATGTTAGAGATTAATTTTTATTACGGGATTACATTTACTATAATTGATCCTAGATAAAAATTATAATAATCTAACTTATAATTTTTAGCCTTATAAAATATAAATATGAAAATGGTCATAATAAGTTATGGTAAATTTATAAAGTTTATCTTTATAAATAAATTATTTATTAATTAATTTTTTACTTAAACACAAAGCCCTTAGATTATCTTAAATGTAGGAAATCATATTCAAAATAATATCACAATGTGAATATTTTGTGTATGCATTGTTATACATGTGAAAGGCAAGGCTACATGAGAGGGATATTTATGTATTGTATATACATGTGAGGATATTGTTGGAACCAAGGAGGTAAGAAGATATTAATAAACAAGTTATTTTTAGCTTTGTATCAATACAAATTTATTTTAAGCTTTCTCATTAATGAATAGTGTTTTATGTGGTTTTTTACTTTTAAAAATTCTTCATATAAATACTATATTCTCTTTATGTTCTATATATTTATATCTACATTAATTTATATTTCAAGTTTAATGGTTAGTTACGTATAAGATCCTAATCCTATCATAATATTAGACCCTATTTAGGAATATTTAATCATTTAATCAAATTTTTGAAATAAATTTCATATTTAAAATCCAAAATATAATTGGTACCCTAGCAATTTTGGTTGTCTTCTCTCTCACTTGGCTTGATAAAAACTAGAATATTTATTTGGGAAGAGAAACATCCTAATCATGTTTGTTCCAAAAAATACTCTTCTTTAATAGAAATCTTTGATTATATTATTTTCTAGACGTAATTTTTGGGAGAATTCTTATTAGAGAATATTTCCTTTTTTCAATAAATTAATTACTCTATTATTAATCTTTATTAAAAAGTGGAATACATGGAGCTCTAGGCAAGGGCTTGTTGGTCCATATACATATTTTTTTCATATGGTTTTGAGCTCAATTCAAATGTGGTCAATACCCTTATTTTGATGTATGATAAATGCTTGTGAATGGAATTTGTGTCTATTGTTTAAAAAAAATATTACTTGAGATGTTATATGTTATACATATGTGATTGTGAGCTAAGGTTGAACATAGAGTTTGAGTGGGATGGGGACTCTATTTCACAAAATATAAACCATAATTATAAAAATCAATGTAATCATGTAAATTATCACCATATCCACCTATGTGTGTAATGATTTCCCTATTGATTACCCTAATTTCTTTCATCAAATGTGAGACTAAAATACATTTTAGAGGGTTATCACTTTATGAAATGGAGCTTTCCAAGTTTTTGTTCTTAATTTCAAGCCTTGTAGTTTGTAATTATTTCACATATTCTCAAAATGACCTCATTCAAAAAATTAGAATTAAAAAAAGATAAAATTTTATATGCAATCATCATTATGGTCATTTCTTGCATGGAAACCATCCAATTTAGTTTTCTATAATTTGATCCAATTTATGGTTACCTTTATCTTAGGTAGAAATTTCAAATATTTGTGTTTATAGTTACAAAACCTATATATTCACTATGTTTGTATGTTGTCTAATGGTATTAGGTGCATCATATATGTGTTCAATAGACTCTTAATAGCATCAAATAAAAGAAGAATATCTTATGGTTTTATTACATAAACTAGTAGTTAAAAAAATTCCATCTCATTTCTTGATTCATCATCATGTGTAAAGTGGAGTGGAATTTAGATAAGTATCTCTCTTCCATTTACATTTTTTTTTTAATTTTTAAAATAAAAATATAAACCTATATAAAAGTGGGACAATCAAATTAAATATTCCATTTATCACATATTTCAAGAAATTTATTAGGTCTTTGAGACTTATATAAAAGCCACATTAACATTTCATCTTCTTCAATATTTGTGGAAACTAATGAACTATGATTCTACTGATGAGAATTTAACTAGGCCCATTCCTTTTTTGAATGACTTTATTATGGCCCTACATTTTTGTGGGAAGCTTGGTCTAGTGATTCCTAGTTAGGATTTGAGTTTATTGTGGAAATTTCTCTACCTTACCTCTTGGTCACATCTAATAGGTATCGTGGTTTTTTAACATTAGTAACATTTTTTTCTTCTTTTAGGATGAATCCCCATGGTCATTTTCTTTCATTTCTTTGGTGTTTGTAGGTAAATAAGATTTTTATATGATCTTGTTACCATTTTCATCATTTGGTTTTTATCATAACTAATGGACAAGTTACCTAGGAAATGGAGATGCATTAGTAGGGTATAGATTATCATGTATTCATTAGTTTTTAGGTATGGCACATTATTGACCATGGAATCTACTAAGTAGTGTTTGCTTATGGAAGTTGATTTATTCCTAGAAATGTTATCTATCTCCAAGATTTATGGGGTGGGGGAGGACTTCTCTGTCTAATATTTGGTATTAATTTTCAACTTCATATACTAATACAATGGATGTATCCATTAAATTAAAAAAACGCATTCGTACATTCTACAATTTCATACTCACTAGGACTTGCTTAGATGATCAAATGGGGATAAAAACAATCATATTTGGTTATAATGTCTCTTTTTTATGAAAAATGGTGTAATTATTTTAGTGATAATATATTCTTAGGTATTGCATAAGTAATTAAGATCTATTAAGAGTTTTTGTATTATGTAGCAAATTTTGATACTTGTTCTATTTTTTATTTAGTTATGTCTATTTTGAGATAATTTCTTGATACATGTTTATGATCATAAATGAAACTATTTTATGTAATGTTAGTGTTGATGAATGAATTTGTCACTATCATTTTACATAAAATTCACTAATGAACTTATATATCTTGAAAGAGAATTAAATTCTAAAGTATAATTGAATTATCTCAAAGCTTCATATGTCATGTCTTGACTTGCTAACTCATTTGTTTGTTGACTTACATGCCTAGAGTTTTGAAGATGAGACT